>LN483441.1:527299-605508 GCA_900002565.1 Culicoides sonorensis | reverse complement strand
AAATCCATCTAATTTTCATTTATTAAAAGTCATACACGTGGTGTAAGGATAAACTATTGAGGGTAATTAAGGTTTCCATTACATTACAAAAAAAAATTATTAACTATAAAACATCAATTTGTTGTCAGACACAAAACGATCAAATTTCTTTAGAATCAATTCAAAAGCAACCTACATGAGTTGTAATCAAAAAAAAAATCAAAAAAAGACGTTAAATGTGGTGTTTAATCTCTTCACTTGGCAACTATTAATCATTAGTCATCCTACATAATTTTCAGTCATCCCTGAAAAATTTCATCGAAATAATTAACCTTCACTACACGTGCCATTTCTTCTTTTTTTTTTGATAAGGCTTTGAATGAATAATATTTTAATTCAATGTCAAATTTGATTTCAAGCGAAACATGCCGCAGAGAAACTGTTTTTGTCGGCAATGATCCTGTAATTTTAATTCAGATTAATTTCATAATTGTTTGACTATGCTTTTATGATTGAATGAAATTTTGAAAGGAATTCCAGTTAAAATATTTTTTGGATAAATTTTTTATGATTCATTGAAACAATTTTGCAATTTATTTTTTTTTTTATTTTAACAGTGTAGATTAAATTTTTTGGCACTGATTAGATTATCAAGGTTATTTTTATTAGTTATCTGTCTTTTTGTAACAATATCAATTGATTGAAAAAAAAAATGATTGTTGAGATTACATTTAATTTGGTATAAAATCATGGAATATTTCATTAGACGTTTTATTTGGTCATCTAAAGTAATACGCGTAAAATAATAAAATAATTGAAATGAAATTGAGTTAGTTAAATTTTTATGATTAATTGTGGAAAAAAATAAAAAATCTAAATTTATTTTACAGTTACTGCAGTTGTTTGTACATTTGTACTTTTTGCCAATCAATCAATTGCTCAAGATCCAAAATATTGTGATCCAAATTTGTGCGCTTCCGGGAGAGCACACATCGGATGTCCTGGTGTTGCTGTGAACCAGTGTCCAAGTGATGCAAGGGAAATATCTTTGACAGGAACATTAAGAAGTCTTATTCTTGAGAGACATAACGCAAATCGTAATCGATTAGCTGGAGGACAGTTGTCAGGATTGACTGCACTTTCACCTGCGAGACGTATGCCAACAATTGTAAGTTCTATTTTGCATTAATTTCATTTCATTTACCCTCAATTCACATTTTAATGCCAGGAATGGGATGATGAATTGGCATATTTGGCAAAAATCAATGCAATGCGATGCACTTTTGGACACGATCAATGTCGTAATACAGCCAAATTCAGATATGCTGGTCAAAGTATTGGATGGAGCAAGGGATATCCAAGTGATCAAGCTGCTATTGAGGTGGCACTTGATGGTTGGTGGAATGAATATAAAAATACAAGACAATCAGATATTGATAGATATGGAAGTTCGTAAGTTTTAATACGATTACATTGATTCAGATTAATTAATTATATAAACAGTTCATATGTAATTGGACATTTCACCGCAATGTCACAAGATCGTGCAAATCGCATTGGATGTGGAGCTTCAGCGTATAATGGTAACGAACGCATAATTGTTTGTAATTATGCATTTACAAATGTCGTTGGACAGAGAGTTTATGAGACTGGAACTACAGCTTCTGGTTGTACGACGGGAAGAAATCCAACTTACACCAATTTGTGCAGCACCAATGAAGTGGTCAACGCAGTTCCATAGAAATTTATTATTTGAATTAAAAATACTAAAAAAAGTTCATTGACTTGTTTGTATTCTAATGTTTTTTCATCTCAAATATTGATTCCCATGAGCTTTGTAATTAATTCCGGAAAAATTATTGATTTACTGTATTGAAAATGTCAACTTGAATTAATCATGCATGAGTTACTCAAATCAACTTAAACTCGTGATTTTTTATAGAAATCTATTTGAAACGTGTAAAATTTTATCTCAAAGCAATATTAATCTAATCTTTGCATGACGTAAGTTTTTCAATTGTTTTAAATGAACCTTTACCTTGTTGTTTCTAAAATTAAACTATTGGTAAGGCAACAAACATGATCAAGATTGTATAAGAGAATGATGTAATCAAATTAAATTTATATGACTAAAAAACTTTTGTTCTTAAAATGACAATTAAATTTGTGAGACTTCTTTTCCTTCATCTAGCTCAATATGATTATAAACAAAGATTAGATATGAAAAGGCGCCCACCGCGGACGGAAGCCCTCAAAGCAGTGTGAGTTTTATTTTCAACTACTATTTTTTAAGAATTTAAGGGCTGTCATCTACGATTTTAAGAGCTGTTATTTAAGATTTTGAACCTTAAAATCCAAATATTTTCAAAAACTTCCAAAACTAACATCAGAAGCCTTCATGACGCTATTCCTTTGTAATAAAATGTTCCATATCAAAAGTAAGCATGGGAAACTTTTTTCTTACTTCATTTTATTTACAATGTAAAGCAAATGTCAATAACTCCACCCCAACTTTCAATATCAAGGTCCCAATGTCACACACAAGACATTACTTTTATCATCCACGGTTAAAAATAAATATAATTATCCAGACATACAAGGGATTTTTAAGAAAAAAAATGGGGCAAATTACTCAAATAATCGGGATTTTTTAAAAATTCGGTACGAAGTTGTTGTTAATTGCTGTAAATTTTTACGTTTTCGTATCTCAATTGTAACCTTCGTGATTTCGTTTCAATGAATTTTATATGAAACATAGATTAGATCTGAAGAAGCTCAACCGGGGGCCCAAGTCAGCTGAAGCTTCCATAGTTAGCACCTTTATCTATTGTCTAGCCACGTGGGACTAAAAATGCTTGTAGTTAGTGGGAAACGGAAGTTAATCTCGATTTTCCATTTCGATTATTGAAATTTACGGAATTCATGCGATGGCATGAAAGCTCATAAAACTAACTTTTTTTTTAAATCGACATAAAAATATCCTAAAAAAACCTCATTTTTAGGTTATTTTGTAAAAAGTGCTCAAGTCAATTTCAAAATAATCGAGATTTCCCCCTACAAAAAGTAAATGGCATGCTCATAATTATCTGAATTGAAACCATAACATTTTTTCTTGTACTTGTTCTTGAGAGTGAGTGAAAATTTTTCTTTCAACACACACTTGTCTTTATTTGAGCTACAAGGCGTGTGTAGCATAGCTTGAAGTGTTACAAAAAGCTATAATTAGATATAATTATTATTGTTGTTATGTTTCAAATAATATTATTGTTTGTTTTTGTTATCGTTCCATTTTTCTTTTATTAGTTTGATTATTTATTATCGTTACAGAAAGAAAAAATTGTTGACTTTTTTTTACCGTAAATGTGTAGGATAAACAATAAGTCGCATATTTTAAGGTTTTTTTCATGGAATTCCCATAATTATATTTGTGATTTTATTGTAGTTAATTTTTCTTTCATGGTAACAACCCAAACACATTTTTTTTGTACAATATTTTATAATTAATAAAATTAAAATATTTTTTTATGTCAAGTGGCATTGAAAATATGACTGACCTTGAATTATTTAAATAAATTTACATTTTATGACAAAATTAAAGTTAATTGGGGTGAATTTATGTCCATGCTCAAAGTAAACAGTTAAATTTCAACCACTGTGCGGTTTTGAATGAAGCCCTTGAGGAGCGTTTGTGCAGCTTAATTTCCGGGCGATAAAAAAATTTAAGTACTCATGCGGGTGGCTTGCGAGACGTTTCCACCTTAGTGGAAGAAAATGAGTGATTTAAAATAAAATACCTCAGCTTCTTGTTTTTTTACCCATCCAATTTAATTTTACCTAATTTTTTACTGATAATTCATTCTATTTTCAGAGTTTTCGAGTTTAATCTCCGATAAAAATAGATAAATGTATATTTATACAAATTTTACTTATAACATTGAAATTATGTCTAATTCATTAACTTCGAATAACATCGCATATTAAATAAGTAAAATAATCCATAATTGTCGTACTACATGTAAATAGAAGATCAAAAACGTACATGAGACATTTTGTGTATATTCCTCTCAATCATTGTTTTATGTTAACATACATCAATATCTTCAATTTACATTGTGGAATGTGTGTTATGATAATGCCACTCTTGTGAAAGTGAAAAGAAAGAAAGAGGAAATCGATTTTTCATACATTTTTTATATGATCGAAATTCATATTGTCTAAAAATTTTCTCAAATTTTTTTTCATTGTACTGGAAAATTGAATATTGTTTTTCTTGTAAAATATTGATTTGGCACACAAAATTCAAATTCAATTAAAAAAAATCTAAAATTGCATAAAGTTTCATCAATGCATGCCTGTTCAAATTCATCTTCAAACAAAGTTATTTTACTTTAAAATATTTATTAACAAAATATCTGAAAATTACAGTTTTACTTTTTCACTCCAAAAATTTAATAAAACTTGTTGCTATCTCTTTACAAAAACAATTTTTCCAATTTTTCATTTTTAAGTGGGATGAAACATCAATTTATCTTGTATGTGATGTTTGTTCATCGTTCAATAAAAATTTTTTTCTCTTTATTTTATCATGGATAGCTGTTTCGGACATTTATTATGTTATAGAAAAAGTTTTACTTTAAGAAACATTTTGTGTTTGGGCTATTTTAAGTAAGAACAGAAAATATTTCCTTGTTTATTGAAATGATTTCTTGAAATTTTTTTTTACATGTACTGAATTCAAATAATCATGAATAGGATTTAAGAGGAATTTTGAATTCAAAAGTACAAGAAGAAGAGAAAAATTGTCTTGATTATCGACTTAAAGTATACAAATGAAGTATTTGAAGGTCACGGTCATTGATGAAGAGCAAATTTTTTCCTCATCACATTTTTTGCATAGTAATAAATAGTAATTTTTCATAAATTTCCAATTAAGAACAAATATTTTTCTTATTAATTCCTTTTTTTATTTCCCTTCATTGAAAATAAATTAAAAATCTTACACAACAGACAGGAAATTAATTTTCGTATTTCATTGATGCTGCATCAAATGTGATGGTAACTTTCCATCTTAGTCATGAATTTTTTTATATTTTTCAAAAAAAAATGTATTTAAACTTCCGCAGCACATTACATAATTACAGAATTTTTCTTTAAAAATTACACACATTTAAATGGAAACGCCTGGTCTATTTTGATGCACATTTCAAACATTTAATGATAGCATTTTTCAAGGAAACTGTGATTTTAATTTTCAATTTTGCTTTGCTTAAAACATTATATAAAATAAATTTAGTTTAACATCAAAAAATATTGAAATCATTGAGTTCATCACCGTTGTACCATAATAAAATTGTCATTCATGAGCTTGATAAATTGCTTCGTTGCATCTCATATCAACACATAAAATTACCATTTTATGGAAAAAAAAATTTTTCAATGCTTTCAAATATGAGAAAGAATTTTTTTTCAAATGCATTTTATGAACGATAAATTTAGTAAAGTATCAGAGAGCAAGTTATTGAAAAAAGTGTCTGAAAAAGTAATAAATCATATTTTAAACTAGTACTACAGCTTATTTTTTTTTTCTATTTTATAGTGGAGTGTGTAAAAAGTTTGTGGGAATTTAACATAAAAACATCGAGTAAAAAAATTTCATGAGGTAATAAAATAAATTAGGAGGAAATGCACTTCCGACACTGATTGAGTGTGAAAAAGATGTAAAAAATAGTTTTTTTTTTTCATTTTTCACTTCATATAATGAATAAAATATTGGCTTTGAAATTTTTTTGCGTTGCATTCTATTTTAATATTATTTTTTATTTTATAAAATAACCTAAAAAAAATATGACGCACAGTGGGTTATTTACACTTTGCTACATTCAAAAGTTGATTTCGGACGATCCAGAGCAGATAAATCAACGTTCTATAGCTTAAAATTTTCGAGAAGGAATAAGCTTTAAAGGAAAAATATAACGAAGAAATTTTGGCACGCGGTTCGCTCACTCGATGGGGCTAAAGATGAAAAAAATGGTCAAAAAATCGTTTTTTTGGGATGTAAGGTCCAAATAATGAGGATTTTGTGTAAATTAAAGTTAAAACTCTATTTTTAATTATTTTTCATCGATTTGAATGTTTGATTTTTGAGCGGGGTTAATCTTTTGAACAATCGTAAAATGACCTGTTTTGACATTAATAGCCATTTTATGAGCAAAATATTCGTCTCAGACCCATAGTATGTTCTAGTCATAGTCATATTTTTTATGTGGGAGCATTTTAACATCGAAAAATAACAGGCTTTCCATGCAAAAAAATAGGGTCCACATACAAATTTTCTGTTTTTGGTCTTTTAGGTCATTTTATCACCATATTGTTGGTCTGAGACCTCGAGTATATTCCAGCCATAGTTAATTTTTTTATCATAGAGCATTTTTATACTGATTTACAAACAGAACAAATAGAGTGGTCATGATAAAATGACATAAAAGGCGAAAATCATGAAAATTTGTATGGGGACCCTATATTTTTGCATTGACACCCTATTATTTTTCGATGTCAAAATGCTCCCACATAAAAAATATGACTATGATTAGAACATACTATGGGTCTAAAACTAATATTTTGCTCATAAAATGGCCATTAATGTCAAAACTGGCCAATTTATGATTGATCAATGGATCAATCCCGCTCACAAATCAAATATTCAAATCGATGAAAAATAATTAAATTTAGAGTTTTAATTTTGATTTACACAAAATCCTCATTATTTAGACCTTATATCCCAAAAAAACGAATTTTTGACCATTTTTTTCATCTTTAACCACACCGTGTGAGCGAACCGCGTGCCAAAATTTCTTCGCTATATTTTTCCTTTAAAGCTTATTCCTTCTCGAAAATTTTAAGCTATAGAACGTTGATTTATCTGCTTTGGATCGTCCGAAATCAACTTTTGAATGTAGCAAAGTGTAAATAACCCACTGTGTGACGTCTTTAATTTAATCAGATATTTTTTTGCGGAATATCCAACTGTTTTCTCATTAACTTACAAAAAAAAATGTATTAAATGTAAATTCAAGATAATTGATTAAAATTCAAAGCATCATCTTTCATCATGTACACGTCAAACATTGATATGGCATCACATTAAATAAGGTTTTTGTCAAAAACAGAGCTGACACGTGTTGGTAATTTTGCAAGAATTTGGCGAAATAATTTTTATGTCAATTACTCCTCAAGCGAAATTTGATTATTTGAAGAAGGCATATTTGAAATTAATTTGAGATTATTTTTTCCTTTAAATAAAAATAGTGAAAGGAATTGTTTCATTTTTTTTAAATAAAAACTGTTTTAGTCTTTACGTGGGAAAATAACAATCCAATCTCAAATCTATAATTGTCAACCTTAATCATGTTAGAGATGTGAGTAAGAAAATTTAAATCTGATACTACCCACGTTTTTTTTTATATAAGATGAAAAAAAATGAAATCTCTCGATTCAAGATTTTTTATTGTTTTAAGATTAAAGTCTCGAGAGATATTTTGCTCCATTGTATCAGAATTACTTAAGTGGCAATTTTACGTCATTTTCATTTTATCAATGATGCTTTTTTTGTTGAATGGAAAAATTTATGTAAAATAGTCCTTTTTGAACCCATTAAAAGGTGAGTAAAATAAGCATACAACCTACGATTTTGAAAAAGGTATCAAGTGCAAATCCGCAGGTGATGGAACTTTTTTTGCACCGAGCGATTCAAATTCCTTGAATAAGTTTTTTCTAAATAGAACCTCTTTCGAGAAATTAAAATTGATTAAATTCAACTGGAATTTCACAAATGAGATGTACAAGTCACACCTGTATATGAAAAAATCAAAAATTTCGGTCAATAATCGTATAAAAACTTTATTCCTGACATTATTCACAGTTGGAGCAGCAGATTGTCCATACGAGCAATCTGGCAAATGCCAGAAAGGCCGCAATCGATCGTCTGGTAAAAGTTAAGTTAAGCGTAAATTTTAAAGAAAATCATACAGAATTCCAGGGTTGTTAATAATTTTCAATCCGCTCCTGCTGACGTAATTGATAGGTGACCTTAATAATCAGAAGAAGCTTAAAATATCATTAAAATGATATGATTTTTTTATTCATAACATTTTATTATCAATTCTCAAAGTTTTTCGTATCATTGACTCAATAAATCAAGAAAATAGTGTAAAAAAAATCCCTTTAATCAATTTGATTGTTCCGAGTCCTTGGAATATATCATCAAAAATATCAATTTACATTGTAATAAATGTCAGAAACCATTTTGAGGAAAAAAATATTGAAACAACAATTTCTCTTTAGATTGACATATTTAGTTCATGGCTGTTACTTAGTTTTTTTTTTCTCATTTCTTTGAAAGTGAATATCCGATATTAAGATTTTCGCATTTTACTATCACACTGACATCAGATTACGTGACCTTCCTTTTATGCTCTAATATCTTTCATAAATTTACTCGATATTTTGTGTGTGTGTGTGTGTTTTAACTCTGATTACTTATTTATGAACATTGAATGTGAATCACATTTAGATTTTATTGAAGCATGAATGAGTAATGTATGATTTTTCTACATTCACACTATGAATATGATTTTTATTAGAATATTGTTTGATATTGTCATTATTTTTCTTTTAAGGAAAGAGTTTTTATTCAGCATTATAAGAAATGTCAATTTTGTGTAGGCTTTGTTTCATTGTTTCACTGAATATTAAATCAGAATATTGTTTGTATTATGATGAAAAAAAAAGAAAGAACGAAAAACTGACAATTGATTGATATTTGATTTTCATAAAATAAAAATGAGATTGTATGGAAAATTTTTGTACTATTTTTTTTTATATTGAATTTCATATTATGCATGAGATTTCAAAAAATGAGATAAAACTATTTTTAGTCAGACATCATGAGAAATGTGGGCGAAATTCGGTCAGTGCCCAAATTTATAAATATAATTTGAAATTTCTCATTACTTTGAAGGGGTTTCAAATAACAATATTTTGATTGGAGAGACAAAAAACACAAAGTAAAAATATTTCTAAGAAATTTAAAACACAAATTTAACAGTCCATTTCCATCATAAAAGAGTAACTTAAATATTTAATGTATTATGGTATAAAACTAAACTAATTCGATGCATGTTTATTTTATACAGAAGCAACTTTTGCCATGTATCGTTTATCCAAATTCCCTTAGGTCTTGGGAAAAGGTTCTCATAACTTCTTTTTTTTTCTTGCTAAAAATTTAATCGTAGAAGAAATTGATACCCTAGCAACTGTCTCCATTAGATACACATTTAATTAGTATAATAAGATTTATTAGTTTCCCATTTCTCTTAAAGTTTTAAGAAAGGG
Source organism: Culicoides sonorensis (assembly GCA_900002565.1). Taxonomy (NCBI): domain Eukaryota; kingdom Metazoa; phylum Arthropoda; class Insecta; order Diptera; family Ceratopogonidae; genus Culicoides; species Culicoides sonorensis. The sequence goes on along the minus strand of LN483441.1, from coordinate 596,139 downwards.
ATGTTGCTCACGTTTAGTCACATGACATTTGAATTATATTTCCTTGAAAGTGTCTTATCTTGAGATTAATCTTAAAAGTAACAATGAAAAGATTTGAATTTAAAAGGAAATGCACTTAAAATAATCACAAAAATTTCAATTTCAACTTTTCTATTTTTTTTCATCCTTTTTTTTTGTTACTGTATAACCACAGATAATAGACCAGTGTGATGCTGAGTAAAGTTTCAATTCCATTATTATTTTTCCTTGTTTATAAAAAAACTTTTTTTTTCAATATACAAAAAACGTATAAAAAAAGATATCTTACCTTCAAAATACATATAAATCAATATAAGAGGATTAAACCCTTTTCTTTCCTTTCAATATCATTCACCATTAAATCACATTACATTTTAAAAGGTTCGTCTAATAGCCATAATTCGAGTCTATTATTAGTCGTATTGGATGTCTTTTCAACAGTAAATGATCAATTTCATGCAAGTTTTGTATATTTTTTTCTTTATTTATTCATTAATTTTAATCTTTGATCGTAAATAAAAATAATTTTTCATTATTATTATTATTAATTAAACATTTTACAGCCTATGTAATTCGTTTAAAATTTGTATTTCTCATACATTTTTCTTTGTATTTATTTTTTTTTTTTTTGAATAACAAAAGCATTCTTAATCACTAAAGAATTTTGTTAAATTTTGTACTTAACCTCGAAAGATTTATTTAAAATGCTTAATCTTAGACATTGTGCAAATTAACTTTCACATTAGATGATGAATTTGAATGTTTTCTTACAAATAATTGATTTCGTTCGAAAAATCTACTGGAGACAAAAGCAAATTTATTTGGCTTACAGAAAAATTGAGTTTTATAAATGCTTGGTTACAATTTAAAGCAATTAATCACAATCTTAGTTTCGATTTATTTTAATTTAGGTTAAGGATGGGTTTTTTTTCTTAATTTGATAGTAATGATTAATCAATTACTAATCCTTTTATTTTAATTTTAATTCATTCGTTAAAATTTCACATATTTACAGTTCTTTCAACTTATTTTATGGTTTCAATGAAAAATGCATGTCATTTGCTCGATTTCTGGAGAGGGTTCAGAGGAATCTCTTTAATTTAGAGAGCAATTGAATTGAATTCAGTTTCATTGAAATGCACTTCCATTCACCATTTTTAAGGTCATTAAATTTTTAATACTATAAAAAAAGTACATTTAAAATAGTGTTAAAATAATTTTCAATACGAGTATTAAATGTTTGCGGGTGGGGTAAAGTCCCGATTTCTGTAATTGTAATGAAAAATTCATAAAATATAAAATTAGGCTTAAAAAATGAATTTAAAATTTCTTTTAATACCTGCCTTTGCAATAATCTTCGTTGACTTCCATTGGACGGTAAATGTTTTAAACTAGTCCCTAATGTGGATTCAAATCCATTATTTGATTGTGACTCAATTGTGGCACCGTAACCACGACGATAACAAAATCGTCGGATCTGTTGTTTAAATTGAGCTGTTGTCAAAGTGTAAATAATTGGATTTAAGGCAGAATTGATTGGCAGCACCAGAACAGCTAACCACGCATAAATAAAAGGTGATATACTGACACCTGAGAAAATAAAATACAAATAATAGAAAAAACCTTTAATAACATGTGACTATAATTTTTTTTGTTAAGTGTTCATGTGTTAGATTCACAATTCTAAAAGAAAATTTACTACACATACGTTAAATTGTAAAAAAATACGAATTTTCTAGAAACTCATTAGAAATATGATATTAATGATAATGATAAGTTTAGACATTAACAATAAAATATGAGTTTTTTTACACGGATGAGCAAAAATCATGTAAATTCACTTGTTGAGTAGTATGAAGAGGTATAAAATTAGCATTTCCTTACACCCACATGGATACTTGATTTTCATTTAATTTAAGTTGATTTTTTTTTCTATGGTTAATGAACTAAAAATAACAGTTTACGTAGAAAAATAAATATATGTTGAAAAGGTGCGGTGTCAAATTTCATAGAAAAGGATTCAGGAAGTAAGAAAAGTGACACATTTAATACTGTAAATTTGTACTAGCCAGGGGTGGATCGAGTTGAACTTTCAATTCAGGCATTTTGCATAATGCTAAAAAAAAATTCACTTTAACAAAACGAACAGTTGAGGTCTTTCTAACATCTGGCAGAATGCCGATTGCCGGTATTCATTTTTGACAACACCTGAAAAGCAAACAAAGGCTAGAAAACGGATAGTTCAAGGTTCAAGGCGATCTACTTTTATAAGGGAGCCTGATCTGATCATCTGATGATGGGTCAAATTAAAAATTTGATACTGAATTTTAAATTTAAAGGTCAAAAAATGTTATTTAACAACAGCACTTGAATTTCAACACCGCCTCCTCGATTTTTGGGTTACGCACGTGTCGGAAGTGAGACACCAGCATAAAGGACACAAACCCTCATGTACTAGTCTCAATCTTATTTTTAACAAAAAAATTTGGTAATGATATTTATTTTTCTATGATAAATTTATTTATACATCTTAATTGGGTGGACTTATTTTCAGCATAGTGATGTTTTTTTTAGGATCAAAACACGTGCCAAAATAAATATAATTTAATAAAAAGATTAAGATGAAAATTTAAATGAGACACAATTAAAGTTATATCCTTGTTAAGCTTTATGTAAATAAAAAATGAATATTCGCTTTTTTACGTAAAAAAATCCTTTAAAGCTTTGTATATAAGACAATTTTTAAGGCAACTCTTTCTTTGTTCGGTTGTGATTCGATTACATGCGCCATCACCTCTTTTGAATATGTCTGTATTAAAATCACATTATCATCACTAAAATGTTTTTTTATATCTCTTTTTTACAAGAATAAACTGATTTCAATATAATCTTCATTTCATACATTATAAAAAGAAGAAAAAAATAATTGCGCTTCCATGAATGGTCGACTTTTCTTCACATCTTCAATAAATTAACATTAATCACATTTCGTTTAAAATGTTCATCCATCACATTTAATTATAACTTTTTCCCGCCTTTTTTCATGTAAATGCAGTTAAATTTTCTGTATAAATTTCCATTTTCCCAGTCATGACATTATATTTTCAAAAGGATTCTCATATTAAATTGACAAAATGTCTGTTGTATTGTTATTTTAGTCATTTGAAAGTCAGTTTAAATAGTATTACAATGGAAGAAGAAAAGAGAGATAATGTGTCGTGTTTTAAACGATTGAGCAATTCAAATGTTGGTAATAAAAATATAATAAAATGGTTATTTTTTTATTGTACTCACATCACAATGCATGTGTGTATTGTTAACATATTTTTATAACATGAACCGCAAGTGTTTTATTTTTTTTTTTATTTTTTGCTTTGTTGGTAGAAATTTTTTTTTGTTAGTATTTGCAAAAAAGATTTATATATTTTTATGATCAACAAATAATGAAAATAAAAAAAGAGACAAACGATTTGTTTAGCAGAGATTTTGAACACATATTCACAATGGGTGAATTTGTGGTTTTGACAGAAGCTGTGTACGGATTATTTTGGTATTTTTATGTATAAATATCAAAAAAAGTAAAATGTGTATAGTAAAAGTGAGATACTGATAATATGGTACCCTAGTGTGAGCTTAGGAAAGATTAGGGGAGAAATATAAATAAAATTTCCGATGCCTTTATTTTTTGCTATAAATTTGTACACTGATTCTTCATGTCATTCTAAGCATCAATGCAAAAAAAAAATTTTTTCTATACACACGTTCTCGAGATATCGCGCTTTGAAATTTCGCGAATGGCGCGCGAGGCCATTTTTTGACTTGTGATATCTCGAGAACCACAAAACGTAGAAAAAATTCTAAATATGTTTTGGAAAGATCTGAAGGATATCTTTATTAATTAATTATAATATTTAAGATAATTATTAATTTCATAACTAAATTTTAATTTAAAACACTGTTTTGCCATTTTCTAGTATTGGGACGGGTTCAATTTTTATTTTTTTTACATGATTTTGTAGCTTTTATATTCAGCAATAGATTTATTTTGGTTTTGGTTAGTGCAACCTAGAGTTTATAAAGATTCATAGCCTTAAAAAGCGTTTTAATTACATTTTTATTAAAAAAAAGTTTTGTATGATGCGTACCAAACATTTGAGTAATGTAAGACACCTAAATGAATCACCAAAAGTATCAATATTCTTGTTTTTGTATAAAAAAGTCACCATCAGAATTTTTTAATGAAAAATCGCTCTTTTAGGCCCTGAATCTTTAAAAACTCTAGGTTGCACTAACCAAAACCAAAATAAATCTATTGCTGAATATAAAAGCTACAAAATCATGTAAAAAAATTAAAAATTGAACCCGTCCCAATACTAGAAAATGGCAAAACAGTGTTTTAAATTAAAATTTAGTTATGAAATTAATAATTATTTTAAATATTATAATTAATTAATAAAGATATCCTTCAGATCTTTCCAAAACATATTTAGAATTTTTTCTACGTTTTGTGGTTCTCGAGATATCACAAGTCAAAAAATGGCCTCGCGCGCCATTCGCGAAATTTCAAAGCGCGATATCTCGAGAACGTGTGTATGGAAATTTTTTTTTTTTTGCATTGATGCTTAGAATGACATGAAGAACCAGTGTACAAATTTATAGCAAAAAATAAAGGCATCGGAAATTTTATTTATATTTCTCCCCATTAGTGACCTTTGTGTAACTTTAATATAAAAAAACAGACAAGTTACAGCTTAAATTGCTCATTTTGGGAGAAAAATTTAATAAATCAATGAACTTAAATGAAAAGTTCAGGCATTTATACGTGCTGAAGTGAAATGAAAATGTCTTTTTTTTTATTTAAATTTTTCCAATAATGAAAAAGTGCAAAACATGCTTTGGACCCATCATCCTGAACTATTTCTATGTAATAAACTTAAACTTTTAAAGTTTTCAATGATTTTAAACAACATTTTTCATTTATTTAAATTTTTTGTTCAATGTGTAAGAAGTTTAAATAAAAATTTATTGAATTTCATTTTTTTCCATTTTTCAATTCGATTTTCTTCATGACTGAACACATCTTCCAGGTTATATCCCAATATTATAAAAAATAATAATAATAAAAAAAAACATTTAAATGAAATTCAACTATGAAAAGCGTAGGAATCCAAAACGAAAAGTTTTGTGATCGAATTTTGCATATTCCAGTAATTTTATTAACTAATTTATTTTAAAATGCGTCACCATGAGCTTGAAATGAAGTCCCAATGGGTGGATACGCGAAGTTCTTGGAGAAAAAAAAAACTAAAATAAAATAACGATTGATTTGTCCTAAATCAACGCAAAATAATCCTTTTAATGAAAATAATTTCTCATTCACTTCCGATTATTTCCACGAATCTCCTTTTTTCCACTAATAATTTCATAGGATTTAAACAAATATGTATCTTTTTTGGCCATTTATTTTGTCAAACACGAGCCTGTAATAACCCCATGAATTATCTTTACTCATTTATTTGAATCATGTAATACCCAGAAAAAAAAAATTTCGAAGATGACAATTTTGTGTGGTTTTTGATATCATGCTGTGATGTCATGCAAACATTGTACAAATAAATCAAAAAATTAATTCTAAACTGTTGAAATGTATCATAATTTGCAATTAAACCAAATATCTAAAAATAAATAAATTTCTGTGAAGAAAATTGTGAAATAAAAAAAAATGTTTAAGTGGAAATCGGCATCCTACTGTGAAGTGTTAGTGGAAAATTATTGTTTGAAACATCACGTTATTTGATAGAAGAAAAAAATTTATAAGGAGCTTATAAAAGAAATTGTCCTTTTTCTCACATTTTGACATAATAATCAAGTAGAATCATATATTCAGTAGATTTATATATTGCTCCTTATGAACAATAAAATGCTCAACAATATTGCAAAAGATGAACAAAAATTGGAGGAAAGATGTGGTGAAGTCAATATTTAAGTGCATTTAAATTCCAGAGCAATTTATATGAAAACATGGATTCAAATGTTAAAGAAAGTCTAAAAATCACAGACCAGAAAATGAAAAAATTGAAATTTTTCAGAAATGTTCCAGATACTCCTTACACTGTAAGTTGAAACGCCCCGCAGTACAAAGTGACTTGGTCCGCAGACGGAGATTTTTGATTGACGCTTTCAAAATTTTCAATGAATCCAATTTTTAACGTTATTTGGATTAAAATTTAGAATATTTTCGGCACTCTTTTAGTCTATGCAGATTAGCGGGACGTTTTCAACTTACAGTGTATGGTGTGGGTCGACCTTAAGCAAAATGGATCGATGACGTTGAAGCAGATCTGAATTCTCAAATTCCGTATTGTGAAATCTCTTAATCTCCCAAACAGACACCGTTCATTTCATTTCATTTCATTTATTTCCTTCAATTTTGACAGCAAAACAAAATAACATACATTTTTGGCATTATGAGAGCAAATCTACTGTAAAGTAAAGTAAAAAGTACTCCGATTATCATTGTTTACGGTCAAATGAATTTACTGTTTGGTTTTGTTTTCAACTTAAACCTTTTCCGGTTTTTTTATTGCTTTATTTATTGGTTAAATAGAATAAAATGCTTATATGACCTTGAAATATGTTTCCTTTTTTTATTATTGAGAAAAATTCCAATTATTTTTGAGTTTTGATTGGTTTTTTTTTAATGTCTTGCAAGTCTGGTGAATCAAATTGAATTTCATATCAATATAAATGTACTATAAAATGCAGTCATAACGAAAATTCATTTATGAAATATGCATGTTGATTTTCTATTCCATCCACACACCGGTTTTCAATTTACATGAATTGTTTTTACGCTCATGCACACAATATTGGGAACTAAATTATAAAGTTGTTTATTTATTCATAAACTTGTTCAACAAGACACAGAGAGCACACAAAAATGTCATTAGATGCAAGTGTTGCAGGCAAATTAGAAAACATGAGTTGTATTTAAACAAGAAAATTTCGGTTCTCCTTTAAAGACTTTTTTTTTTAATGCAATTTATTTTTAAATTTATTTTCTGTACCTCTTAAGATAGGATTAGAATGACGTAAACATGGAAAATCTTTTAAAACACCTGATTTTCTGTGTCTGTCTTGATAAGAAAGTGATTATGTGTTTTCTCTCCTTGAAAGGGAACATCATTTAAACGTGTTAAGAGACATTACATATAATTTTTAAAGGTTCTTTGATCCAAAATAATTAAATTTTTTGGATAAAACTTTATCATATCCAACAAAAAATATCCATAATAACCTTAATTTTGCGTCTTAACATCAACAAAATCCAAACACATTATATTTAGATCATGAAATTTCAATGATGACGACGGTAAACTTATGTTTTCTTAATTTTTATAAATATTTTTTTTTTATGTGAAGAGTTTGTCTATTAAAAGAACCCTTTTTTTGTTGCTAATTAACTTAACTTTTTCGATTTAAACTAAATTCTAAGAAAATTTTACGAGTTATTAAATCAAACGCATGTTTTTGTTATCTCTCTTGTCATATAATGCGCTATAAATGCTCATGTTAAATGAAAAAGAGTTTATGAAATAAAGGGACTATATTTTGATTCAATTAATTATTGCCTTAATTTTATTATGATCATGATCTTATATGATGTGTCAAAAACCTTTTATTTTTGTGATACATTGTCGCTGATTCATAGACTGAAATAATTGGATTTCATGTGGTAGATTGATGTTACCATAAAAAAACGAAAAATGTTGCGTGAATGTGATCAAATATGATTTTTTTACTGAGAATTAACCAACATCGAGTGGAAATTAATGAAATTTTGAAAGATCACGCTGTAAGTTGAAAACATCCCACAGGCTTCACCGCAGTTCTACTCACTGTCACTATTTTTTGGAATTTTTTTTGAGCTTTATTATCAAAATTAATCAAATTTAAGTACGCGGTTTAAATACCACGGTTACAGGCACTCTGTAGGAGTTCATAATCTATCTAATGTGCACACGCTAAACCACTGCTATTTCACTCTCAGGCTTGGAATAGTCTTTCGGAGCTGTCTTCAGCACCTTTGAAATTCAGCACTAAGCTATATTTTTTATATTATATTTAATTTTATATTTCATATTTAAAAACTCTTGAATATTTTCATTCAAATTCGAGTTAATTTTTCCAATTAAACATATTCCAAGAAAATTAAATTCAAGTTCAAGTATTAAAACAATAAAAATTAATTTTCTTCGGTTATCTTCCATTAATTGGCTTGGAATTTTCCACATTTTTCATATATAGTCTACGAATCCTTTCAACAACAAGGCTTCACAATGATTTTTCAATTAAATTGTGAACTTTTAATACGTTACACATGTCGACAAGGAGAGAAAGTAAACAAGTAAAACACAAAACTTACCACCGAGAGCTGCCAATTTAACGACTATAACAGGAAGCCAACAAATGCAATCTGTTGCAACAATTACTGCAAATCTATAACATGTGAGAAAGATAAATATAAATTGAAAGACTGAAATCAATTAAATTCAACATCATCAGACATTTTGTATCGACATAGTAAACAGAATCCATGTCAATTGATAATCAGGATTATTATTACTATGATTATTATTGTAAGGCAAAGTTGAATTGAGATGAAAATAGTGCAATCCTAGTGCTTTGAACCCTAACTAGTTCATATTAGGTTGTGTTCAAGATAAGAGGATTGTCAAGTTGATGACAGTTTATAAAAATAAAATTACATACCGCCTTGCAACAATATTTTCTCTGCCACTTAATGTACTACGCATCGCTTCACCAGTTGTTTTGATGGCTTTCAACATGCGAAGATAGGATATCACAATGAATAATAATGACAATGTATTTACTAAAATAAATATTGCCGCAGAGTATTCCCAACCCTAAATCATCGTGAAATGGAATAAGATTAAAAATCAAAATAAATAAATAAAATGCGTCGTAACACTTACTCTCGCATATGGATCATGAATGTGCAGTGAAAGACAAACACCATTGTTGCCATAAAAATAATCGCCAAAATACGGGATTCCCATCAACGGTAGCAATGCTGCAGTGGAACTGATTGACCATAGTATTGTCAATCTCGTCATCGCTCTGAATGAAATGAAAATTGAAAAATAATTTAAATAATAATCAAAACACCATCAGAGTTCAATTTACAAAAAAAAAATGTTAAATGTAACATGATATTTATGTTTAATCCCTTCAAGCTAATAGATTTGAGATCTTTGACCCAAAAAAAATTGTAATTTGTTTTTCAATTTTGAGACATCAAACTGTTTATGTCTTATCACATTGACTTGAACAAAAGATATATCGTGAAAAATGATATAAAATTCATTTATGCAGAAAGAATGTCATTCTATTTTTATTATTAATGATTTTTTTTTTAGATATCTTAGTAACAAAAAATGTAAGATTTTTTTTATGTTAATCTCAAGAGCGAGATAACAAAACATGAAAAGTGATTGAATGATGAAAAACCAATGACAGTCTTAAAGTCGCGTCATGTCATATATTTTTTTTTGCTCAGCAATGATTGGGTTTTCTTCACTAGACTGTAATGACTTTTGTTGAAAAAATAATATCAAAAAATTAATGAACTCATGCGAAAAATTAAAAAAAAGAGACAAGAAAGGAATGCGTGTAATCATAATTTAATTTATATTTTGAATGAGTTATCAAATTTTGCATTAAAAGCCCCTTTGACACATTTAAATTTAATGATATAAATTTGATTTTTATTTTGAAATCTTGTAATAAAACCCTTTTTGACATATTATTAAAAAATTGTTCAATTGTTTGCAAAAATACAAATGATTCTCATACAATTATTGTATGAATGATTTATGTCTTGTTGATTTTTGTTCAAATCACGTATGCATACGACATATGTTAATATAAAATATTTTTTCTGATTTTTAACCTTGAAACATTGAAATATCATACCACTTTGTAGAACATTTCAGATCATGTTACAAAATTTATGCAAGAATGGTTTAAGGAGACATTTGAATCTTATTTCAATGATCGGTAATATGATGAAAGTCTCTCATTTTCATTTAAAAAAAACCAGACGTCTCCATTATTCTCAAAATATTATCATTACCTTGCTTTACTCGGTGGTCTAGGCTTCAATGGACGTATAACTGAGATCAGTCGATCCCATGTGACAAGTGTAAGCAGCAATGTTGATGATTGACAACTTAATGTGCTTAGAAATCCTGTCAAATAATGAAATAAAGAATAAAAATGATTATATCACATTAGTTATATGTAATATAATTTTTGCTTGATATTCATGTGCGCTTAAGGCAACCAAAACATGTTTATTATTCTTAACAGATGTCATTCAAGACAGCATATGTTGAAATTTTGTATTACAACAGAATATCATCAACAAAAAAAAATACACTTTTCATTTCAAGTAAACATGATTGAGTAACATGAGAAATATAATATAAGATGCTTACCACAGATACCACAAGGCAAACTATGTCGCCATTCTTCATCATGTTGCAAATACACTCCTCTATTAGTTGCATTTACGATAAAAAAAATAAATAATGTCAGTCGTTATTTATAAAATGAAATTTAATTTATTTTATGTGTATCACAAAAAAAAAACTTTCACGATTATATGCAACTATACCTAAATCTGATATCTGTCGTTGCAATGATTGCCAAATAAATTCCCATAATTAAATCACTGGCTGCCAAGTGTCTCAAATATGTGAGATGTTCTGCATGTGTGCGTGTCCCGCCAAAAAATTGACCCGATAATACAAGCAAATTGCCAAAAATTCCTATTGATGCCATTATCCAGACACTGTAAAATAAAATAAAATGAGTGTGAAAGAAAAAACTTTCTTATCGTATTCATATTTTTTTGACACACAATTCAGACAAAAATAAATCAAATAATTGTGAAACGATAAAATATTGTAATAGGGGAGAGAGGGGAACATTCGCTGGCGGGGAACATTCACACACCTTCTAGTTTGCTACTATCCAATAAAAAAAAAAAAATTTAAATGATGTCAAAAGATAGTATTTTGAAAGATATTTTGATGGAAAAAAATTCGCTTTAGTAGTAGAACAAAATTTTCCGCCATTTTGCAAAATAAAAACCAAATCGTCAAAATGGCCGCAAAGTAAATTTCATCGAATTAAATTTTTTATTTTTTATCCGTGAAGAATTTATATATTTTAATGAGTTTTATACTTTAAAGGGAGTTAAAAATGTAAAGTTTTAGTATCCATGGGGTTTTTTAAGTTTTTATGGTTTTTGGAGTTTTAATTAGTGTTGATTTGTGAAATATGTGATGGGGCACATTCACTCATTCAAAAGTGGGGCACATTCATCCATATAAATATATGAGAAAAAAATTTTTTTTTGCTGGAATTTTTTTTTTTATTCATAAACAGTTATTTAATCCACATTTAATCATTTGTAACATAAATTATGAGATTTTAATCCACAAAACCCAAAAAAATGATGAGTTATACCCCGATTTTGATGACACATCCACTTCGATATTTCAAGCTTGAAAACACAAACATTTTAGATAATTTACAAATTATATCTCTTCCACATATATTTTCTTTCGCAGATTCAACGATTTTTAATAATAATTATTTTAAATACCTAAGAATTTGTATGAAACGAATGTACCTCACCCTAAAATTCGAATGTACCCACCCCTTGGGGCACATTCACGTTTTTGACTTCGTTTAGAAATATCAATCTGGCACCGACAACCTGGAAGTTATCCGAAAAACCCTTATAGCCTTTTAAAATAAACACAATAACCAAGCTTTTAACACAGAAGTTTTTAGAATTTATTTAATTTTATTAGTTATTTTGATAATTTGAAAAAACATGCGTGAATGTTACCCTCTCTCCCCTAATAATGAAAATATGAATGAATGAAATTGAAGAAGAATTATGATAATAAGAGAAAACATTTACAGATTGAATATGAATGACATTCCATGAATTTTGTTGTAATAAAATGCGTCTTGTCAGAAAAAAACTTATGTTTTATTTTTCATGTTTTTTTTTATTCATATTTCATCAAAAAAAGAAGAGAAAGAAAAATTAATAAAAATTTTTTATGTGAGATTCAATCTTCGTCTCATGAGTCATGACATTGACTTTTCGAATTGTAAAAGGATATTGCGTTCAATTTGAGGACAAATGTACATCTATTGATTTAGGATGCTGTTGCTATGGACGGCTTATCATTATTTTTTCTAATGATTCGAAGAAAATAAATCGATGAACAAAAAAATGTTTTTTTTAAAGTTATTGTACAAGTTCATGGTCATCAAAAAGCTTTAAATGAAAAATATGAGAATATGACACCAATTTTGATCAATCTTCAAAATTAATGATCTAAATCTAGACTGTCGTGATAAAGTTTGATCATTTATATTGCATCTCTCAGAATTTAAACTTAAGGCTGGAAAACAAGTCACTTTGAGCCCTAGTACTCACTCTTAGTTCAGAGATCTCATTAGCTTGAAATATGATTTGTATTTTTTTGCTCTTTCAATAACACAATTTCATGTAAAATTGACAGTGTTCAATATTAAATTTAGAGAAAAAAAAATTAAGGTAAACAAAAACACATGAAAATTATTTATGTACACGTTGATTATGCAAGAGTGTTTTTTGTGCTGGAAAAATAAACAAATTCGTTAAACAAAGAGACAAAAATAAATATTTTGACATTTAGATTATTTTTTCCATTAATTCTTTGATTTATTTCTAACTTTAACAATATTGCTGGAGACTAAAATAAATTTTTGCAGTCCAATGGAATTTAATATAATATTTAAATATAACCTAAGAGATAAAATAACAGACGAATTACTTAAACTATATGTGGGTTTACCCACTTCAGCCATTTTTGGGCTTTTTGTGGGCTGTCATTATTTACATCTGATGCAATGTCACTTGGATGTTACTTTAAATGAAAATCAAATTCTAATTCACCAAGAATTTTGTATTTCATTCACGATTATGCGTAACAATATTTTTGATTGAATATCATTTTTTCTTCATGCGTATTTCTGTGTTTTTGTCATTTTTTTAATACAAAACAAAACAATTCATGTATTTCATGGTATATTTATTTCTCATAGGAATAAGAAAAGAATTTTCCTTTGTGAACGTGATCAGGTAGTAATAATATGCTTTTGCTTTCATTTTCTCTTTTCTTTTCATGATTTTTTATTGATACATTTTCGTTTCTCTGAAAAAATTTTAAATTACATGTTTTTTTTTCATATTTTCAATGGAATAACAACAAAACAAATGTGTACAGTAGACAATCCTTGGAGATTTTAAGGTTGAGTAAGTAATTATTCAGAATGTCTTTCAGTTAAATGTTATATTGTGGTAATTATTTCCTCGAACGTGACAACTAAAATTAATTGTGTCATAAAAATTAATAAATCTTTCTCCAGGAAAATAAACATAATATGAAAACATTATACACTGGAAAATAAAAACGCTCCGCAAACCACCAGCACTTTATGCATAGACTAAAATAGTGCCAATAATATTAGAAATTTGTATCCAAATTAACAGGAAATGCGTTAAAAATTGCATTCATCAAACATTTTGTAAGCGTCAATCAAAGATCTCAGTCTACGGACCATGTCATTTTGTACTGCAGGGCGTTTTCAACTTACAGTGTAATGATGATACAAAAAAAAAAGTATATTAAAACATAAAATATCTATTCTTTTGAAAAGTGAAGAAATGAAGATAAAAAATTCATACAAACCTTGTACGTAAAACAATATTATCCAGCAAATGTTTTGCACTTGAAATACCATCGCCCCGAGGCTCACAGACACGAACGTGCATTGCAGCACGACACAATGAAAAATGAGTAAAGTTTCTGAAAAATAAATAAATTAAAAAAATTGTTATAAAAATTGTTTTGTTTGAAATCACTCTCAATATTAAAAAAAAAATATTGAAAATACATTTTTTTAATATCTCCAATATTTGAAATGAAATTTTTTATCTGTCCCAAACACAAAAGTATACAATATTGAATAGGATTATAAGCTGACTCGATAGTTCCAAGGCTACTTTACATTATGAGAGTTTTCATATTATAAAATATGGGAACCCTACTGAGAAAATAGTATGATAAAAAAAATGAATTGGATTGGAGCAGAGGCTTGCATTGCATTCTATATTTACTTTTTTACATTCAGAATCGATTCTATTAAATATCATAAATATTTAGTTTCATAACAACCAGGCAACATATAAAATAACCTCTCAAATTTTTTCAAATTTTATCTAAATTTTCTAGACCTCAACCTCCTGTTTATCAAATCCATCACTACCAGATCATATGCCACCAATTCCAAGTCAACCTCCAATTCATGTACAACCAAGACCACAGTCTCCTGTGTATCATAGCCCTCACCACCCATTTATAAGATCCAGTTCCATCTAAACCTGTCTAATTTTAAGATTTCGGATAGAAAACAGGCGCCTTTACAAATACTATAGAAAAAGAATTGCGATGTACGAGTTTTCATAGACCAATACTCAAGGCAATCGCCGATCGTGTTATTGGTGTAGGCTCAAGTCTTCCAAATTACTAAAATAATTCAATTGTGTCTTCTTCGAGCTAAATAAAAATTCTGCTCGAATAAGGATCCGATTGCTCACAAATTTCAATCAAGGTCGACCATTCTCACGTTTTTCTCTCGTTTGTTTAATACCGTGAAATGGTCTGAGATTGGCCACCCATTTTTAATTAGAATGCTCCAAATTTTTAAAATAGTTATTATCATTTTGATGTAGACATATCTTGAACTGATCATACATGTTTTTAAATAATAAAAAAGTCTAGTAGTTTAGCCTAAAAAAGGGTGGTCAATCTCACGACTATTGGCCATTCTCAGACCATTTCACGGTAAAGTTTATTTTACAGACAAAAAAATTCACCAATAGTCGTTAGTATACGTACAAGGTTGGTGGTATTTAATACTCTTATTATCATTGTAATTTTATATTTACTTTTAATTTACACTCTGACTTTTTTTTCCTTATTTAACTTAGTTTTGCATCAAATTATCTGTCACCAACAAATTCTTCAACTTTTACATAATAGGATAAAAGAGATTCATTAAATTCTGTAAAAACTATTTAACTAGTTGAACGTGAAACTTTCCTCAATAGAGATTGTTTGATAAATGTGTTTACACTGTTGGAGTTCCGTTTTTTTACAATTAATTAAAATAAAACTATAAATAAATAGAATATTTTCTATGAATTTTCTATTTTATAGAAATTTTATTTTGTTTTGTTCATTTAATATCATAATCAATCAAAAACTTTTATTAAACTGATGTACTTAGTTTTACGTTGATTTACTATTTTCTTTTAGTTTCAAAAGTGCGATAAAGTTTTTTTTTTCATTTTATTTTATAATTTATATCGTTAAACCTTAATTTTATATAAAATACTTGTCTATAAAAGAAAATAAATGAGGGTTAATTAATGTTTGAACTTTTTATAAAATAAAGAAATCTTACTTTAAAAACTTTTCTTTTTTATGAACAGTTAAAGTCATATTCTGTTAAAACTGTCTCAAGATATTTAATTCCATTGAAAATATCAAAAATTCACAAAAGTGGAAGACAAACAAATAATAAAAAAAGGAAAAAAATATAGTTTTCAATACTTTTTTCTTTGCATTTACTTCTTGTTATATGCAGTTTTCTTATTTATATTCGAATGCACTCCTTACTTTTACAAATAATAACAAATATTACAGATAAAATCTTTTAAAAACTTTTCGTATTTTCTTTATTTTATATTATTTGCATTGAATGTTAAAAGAAAATAGAAAAAAAATAATATTTTTTATCAAATTTCTGTTTGAACGAATTCCATACATTTTTTTACGAGCATGCACTTCTATTTTCAAATGTGATATGTATTTAAAGTTTTTTTTTAAATTCAATGGAATTATATTTGCAGTAATAGTAAGTTGTTAAAAGATTTGCAAAAATACTGAAAAGTTTTTTTCTTCTTTACTTCATAGTCTTATTGTGTTTGTAAACTGCACTTTACAAGGGATTACAACATTCTTATCATATAATAAGAATGACACGCTCCTGAATATAGAATTACACTTATTTATATAACAAGGTAGCAAAATATAACATCTGTGTCTCTCCTTCTCTTTTAATATATTTTAATTTATTTAAGATACACATTGAAAGTAACAGTGATAATAATAATAAAAATAATACTAATAAGGAAGAAAAAGTAACGAAGAAATAGTTTTAAATGCTATAAAGTTCATAAAATGTGACTGTGAAGTTGATTCAATGTTGTGTTGGTTAAACAAAAATATATTTTTTAAGTCTGATAAGTTTAATGTCTAATGATGACATTGTAAGATTATGCAAAGAAAAAGTTGAAACTCTTCAATAATACCAGGAATTAAAATACACATGTAAAACTACTTAAATGAATGTAGTGCAAAATGTTAGAAGGATGATTTATGATAAGTCACTTGAGAATTTCGTCATATATGAAACTTTCGATTTGCTAAGACATGGATGCGATCATTAAAGTATTTAAAAGAATTTTTTGTACTGTAAACTGTAATTTAGCTGTCGTTTAACAACTTTGATTTATTACTTTTCTTCCCATAATAAATGTATTCAAAAGTGAGATACTACCGAAGGATAAAATAAGTGACATAAGGATCTTGTTTATCAATAGTTGATCTTGATGAGGGTCAAAGCTATTATAAAGTTGAATAAACTGAGATTCAAAGGACACTTAGCACGAATTGGCAAAGACAGTATTAATTTAAAAACGATCCAGACAGTCGTCGTGGAGTGGGACCTAATGACAGAAGGAAAATGACATATACGACGTTGCATCAAATTTGTACTCATCATATGAATGATCCGAAACATTTCTATTTTCCATGTTACTGTGTGAGATGAAAGCCGACTGTGTTGATAAGATTGAAACCGGCCTTAATGGCATAGGCCGTATCTGTAACTGTTTTCACTATCTGAGATCAATTGAAAGTGAAACATTCAGTTTTACGGTGGCGGCGTCGGACCTTAAGTTATAGTTATTACCGGTTTAAATCCGGGCTTGGAATCCAAGCTTGCAATGCTGGCAAGAACTGTATATTCTTCCCTAGCACTCTCGAAACATTTATAATGTGAACATGGGTGACGCAGCTGAATAGTGGCAGCGCCGGACTTCTAAATGAGCAACAGAGAAACCAGCGCCTAACGAACCCATTCATGTGAGTTATCGCAGAAATTAGATTCTCTCTTATTTAAAATTTTATAATATCGAGAGACATATGTTATCCGTGATATCAGCTTAAAGCTACAGTGCGAATTTACAAAGGGATAAAATCATTAAATGAATAAAAATAGTTACTTACATGTGCTGAAGGTTTGTCAAATTCATAAGCACTTTTGAATCTAACGTTTGAAAGCGATTGTTGCGTAAATATCTGAAAATATTATTTTTATTTTAAAAAAATATCACAAAAAGAGTCAAATAACAAAATAATGAAAAAAAAAATTAAATTTATCAATAAAAACATTACCGTAGCAAGAATGAAAGTGAGTTATACAAATTTAGTTCTCAGAAAAATTCCTAAGACGAGAACTCATTTGATATTCTTTAAAAATTCTTTCATGAAAATATTAAAATTAACGAAATACTTTCACAAAAGGTGTGACATTGGAGAATTCCTTAAATACTTAAACTCTCAATGAATTAAAGGAAAATAAATTAAACAATTCAAGTTATTTTTATCTCAAATACTCAAGTAAACAAATTTACTCACTATTAAATTACAAGAAAACAAAGAAAGATCCTTTTTTCATTTTTTTGTTTTAAATTAAATCGTGATTTTTTCTTTTATTTTTTATTAAAATACTTACAGTGTTGTTAAATTAGTAATACCCTTAAATGCATTTAAATGAAAGCTTCTGATTTTATTGTCATTCAAACTCCTTTTTTTGTTGTTGTTATGAAGAAATGTATTCAATTATTATGAAAGGAAAAAAAATAAAAGTAAATATAAATGTAATTTTTTTTTATATCCAAGGTCCTTGTAGTTCATCACGTTTTAAAAGTAAAATGCATTACAGCATTGATCTTGCTGTCAATTTCATGAAGGTGTATTATTTTAATAATTTGAACAAGAGAAAAAATGTTTAAAAACCCACATTGAATGGAAAGTCATTCAGAAAAATGAAAGATTTTTACAAAGTTATAAAGTTTAAATGTGACTTGACGTGTAAAAGCTTGTAAAGAAAATAAAAATTTCACCTTTAAGAAATTGACATTGACCTTTATGCTTTCATTCAGTTACATTATCTGATATTCTCGTTTATTTATTTAATTTTTTCTTTTACTTCAATCTGATACACAGAAGAAGAAAATTATTTTCATGTTTAAAATCTTTTGTATGTACAATAATGACACTTTTCTTTTAATTCCCCAAAGGCTTTTCTACCATATTTTGCATCGTCTTTGAAGCGAAACAGAAAAATCTCACATTTTCTCTAATTTCAGACACGAAAAATACTTTAGGGTAAATGATTAACGAACATGTGTAACATTTTCACTTTTGAATAATAAAAGAAAAAGTAAATTTCTTTACATGCCAACTTCTTAATGGAGCATTCAACTGTATCGTTTATCCATTTATTTTTAATGATAAAGGTTTTGTAAATACATTCGATGTCATTATTATACTGTAACTTTAAACCATTTCTTATTATAATAAAAAATAAAATATAACATAGGTGAATTATACTTACAGGCCCAATAAACTTGGCAAACGAATAAATACACTATCGTCAATGTATTCGATTTGATTATTTGATAAGAATCTATATAAATATAATATAAAATGAAAAATTTATATATAAATTTTAATATTATTTGCGTTTTAATGTAACGGTGACACCTGGTCTAGGTCAAATAAAGTCATTACATTGGTAGAGCGGGTCAAGTTTATCATCAAACATTAAAATTACCATAAAAAAAAAATCAATCACTAAAAGTGTAATTACACCGTAAATACTATTCCCGTCGCGGCTTCCCGTCGCTGGCGACGGGAATTTACGACGGGAATTTTTTGTGCGACGGGAATTTGCAGAAGAAAAAATATAAATTGAAAACAAATTTTTCGGTTTCCGAGTAAAAAAATCATGTTTTCGTATGTTTTAGGTAAAAGTGACCTGAAGCAAAGTTGTAGAGAATATTTCGGGCTACAATTTTGCTTGAATGATCAAGTCAATATTTCAAGTATTAAGAGGCCAAAAATGGCAAAATACACAATTTCTAGATATTTTGAGGTTTTTGAGCGAAAAAGCATATTTTATTTTATTTTTGGCAAAAATGATATGAGACAAAACAGTAAGGATTATTATGTATGAAGAAGTATGGTTTTTATTACAAATTTATGCTCAATTTATGCTCAAATTTATGCCAGCGACGGGAAGCCGCGACGGGAAATGAATTTAGAGTGTATGAACATGAAAATGTAGACACTTTAAGATCCAGAGACGAGAGATTTTTGTTTTTGAATTTCGAAGTATTTTTTATGTTTTTCCTTAAAATGTTCAAAAAAACAATACGTTGATATCTTTTGATTTTGGATCCAAAACCAGTAATGCAAATTCATGATCGGCCATTTGTACTACCTCAAGGAGAGGAGCCACCACCATCATATTCCTTTACAATTATCAATTGAAGCTTCCATCTGTCCTTTCATGAAACAACAATCCAAAGTGTAATTCACCAGCTTGACCCATAATATATCCATGAAACTACTTTGATTATGCATAAAAACCCTTTTTTTCTTTTCATTTTTTTCCTTAACTTTAACAGACAATTAAACTTTCAGTGTCTCTGCGAGCTGGTGCTCTTGAGTGAGGCAAATATAGACATGGTTACTTCAGCAAAGTTGTAGCTTTGCTTCAGGTCACTTTCGAGTATTGTCGGTATTTTCTTCAAATTTTGTAAAGATATGGGCTCAAAGCATACTCTTCTATAAATTTGGTGAAAAAAACAATTTTTTTTTTAAATTTTCACATGTGCAAAATGTCCCACCCTAATTCGAAAACATGCTATAATGTAATTTTCATGACTTTTAAATAAATTGGAATCAAAAAATTATGATAGGTAAATAAACAAATGGAAAGCTATTATATGGAAATTTGCTTCTTTTTAATTAGATTTTCCTTCATGTATTCTGTCATTTGATGATGTTAAAACAAAAACAAAAAAGCATTTTTTTATTACAAAATGTACAAAAAAAAAATAAATTAAATTATAAATTTAAATGAGTTCCTGAAAAGGTATTTTAATTATTTTTATTTGCGTCATTTATTGAATTTCACTTAAATTTGAGTTACAATGTTCAAGTAATTTTCCATGAAACATTGTTTGTGTCCATTAAAGGTTATAACAAGAGAATTATGTTTCTAGGTGCCATTATTTCATTGTTTTCGTATTGAGATCAGTGTTTTATTACAATTATTCATTGGAAATTTAACAATGGTGGACTTTGTTAATCAGATATTAACAATTAATTAGGTCAAAAGTAATATTTAGTGTCCATTGTGCTCTTAAACCACTATGTCTGACATGTGAAATGGGTAAAAAATTTAATTGTTTGATGTTTTCTTAAGGAATTTTTTTTGTCTTACGTTTTCTTTTGAATTCAATTCTCTTTTGTTTACAACAAAAATTTCAGGAATTAATTTAACCACTTTTCTTACAAATAATATCGGGTTTCTTTACTATGCTTAATAAAAATAGACACACACACAAACACATAAAAAGAAAAGACTTTTATTGACTGATGATACCGTAAAAAGATAAATAAATCAATGTTATGCTACAAAACCTCTTTTTTAATATAATTAATTCCCTTAATATCAGTTTCCTAGGTCTAGACAATTAGATCAGAGAAAAAGGAAGATAAGAAGGTATGCTTTGTCAATCCAATTCTCTGTTTGCTTTATTTTCCTTTTAATGGTCATCCGTTTTTTCCCTTTTTGTATGTGTTAACTCATGTCTTCTTGACACATGAAATATTTATGAGTGACAAAATGAAAAAAAGGGATACAAACTTATTGAAACCTTTTCTTTTTATCACATTTCATTTTTGAGCTAAGTTTTAAAATGACTTCTCATAAAATATCTTCTGTATTTGATCTCAGGTGACTTTGAATTTTTTTTCGGCATAAAAAGATCAAGCAATCACCTTTTTGATGTCCAGGCTAAAATTTCATTTATATTTTTTAATAGAAAGTTAAATGAACTTCATCAACAGAAAATTTTACGATGACATTTAAAGTAGAAAAGTTTTCAATGAATATTTTTTCGAGTCCAGTAAATTTTTTGATGTAATTTTATTTGTTATAAAAAATAAAATATTACTCACAAATGCTGCAATCTAGGAAAATCTAATGCATTTTGTCCTATATAATTAATTTGATTGTGTGCTAGTGACAAAGTAATGAGGCTGTCAAGTCTAGGTAGCATGTCATTTGTCACTCTTGTTATATGATTTTCATTTAAATACCTGAAATGATACAAAGTAAAAATTTTATATTAATCAATAGTTTTTTTTTCATTTGTATGGTGAAAAATCATTGCTTTTATTTATATTTCAACTTTTAATTAAATGGGACTTTAATTACGTTCAATATGGACGATGTTCAAAAAAGGTTTTCATAATTATTTTATTGAATAGAATTAATTTTGACTAAGTCCAATTAGCGCTTAATAGGATTGATGAAAAATTAAATTATGATTTCAATGAAATTTATAGAAAAATTGTACAAGATAAATGAAAATTTATAATAAACGTTTTTCGACCAGTTCAGCAACAAATGTAAAAATTTGTTTTATATTTATATTTTTCCTTAAGAAAATTCCCGTCACATTTCCCATCTTGGTGTCCCTGTCTTGAATTTTTCTTATAATTAACTGATTGAAATTTTAATTTCAAAGCGAAATTCTTTGCATTGAATTGACCTTAAACATAAAATGACATAAAATACTTACAATTTTTGTAATTTTTTCAACGGACTCAAAACGTGTCTGTTTAATGTTTTAATTTCATTATCACGTAAATCTCTGGAAAATTAAAATAAAATTGAAATAAATGGTAATAACATTAACAGAGTCATAATCCATCAAAGTAAAATTAAATTAAATTATGATACTTACAATTCAATTAAATGCTCCAAGTTTTTGAAGCATGTACTGTGCATCTCATGAATTGCATTCCCTGACAAAATTCTGTAAATTAAATTAAAAATATGGAAAAAAAAACATTATTTTAGTGCATTTTTTGCAATGGACAAGTTATTTTAAGAGATAAATTATGTAAATTTATTGTAATGTTTAAAATTAATAACATTTAAAACAATGACGCCAAACAACTAACTTTAAATGTATTGCAATATTGCTTTCTGATACTTACAAGTTTTCCAGCACTGTTCCATTCGGAAATAAGTGATTTGGTAATGTTCGAATTTTATTCTGATTTAAGTGTCTGAAATGAAAAATAAACCATGATAAAATGTTAGTTTTTTGTTAAAAAATGACATTAAAATTGCTGGTAATGGAAAAAAAAATAAGATTCTGCACAATATTCTTGAAAATAGCATCATTTTAATAAATTTTGAATGTAAACTTAAAAAAAACTGCAATTTTTTTGTAAAATTCATTTCAATGTTCTTTTTTTATAAAAAAAAATATTTTCTTTTGGTTTCTGCACCAACAGATTGTTCATGAGTTTTTTTTTATAGTAATTTTTATTTCCTATAAATTTTATAAATTCGCTATTTTAAACAGTTTTAACCCTCATCCTGCTAAAACGGTAGTTAAATTATTCGAATGAGTTTAAATTTTTCAAATTTATTGGATTAACCGCCGATTTTACAACACAAAGAGCAAATCCTTGAAGGAAGTTTCGCTCTGAACCCAATATTTATAGTATTAGCGGTAAATGGATCAATTCAAAAGGCACAAAACTCTGAAATTCTGACATCACCTTGAAAAATCTCCATTTGAAGCAAAGGGTTAAATGATGACCACTCTCCACTACATTAATTTTGAAATTCAGTCAAAAATTTCATACAAAATTCAGATGCACATCACATCAAATTAAACCAAAAATTTAATGTCCTTTTTATTCCAAAGTGCTGACGAATTATGAACATGAAAAACATATTTAATTTAAATTTAACAAGTTTTTGATAAGTTTTTTATGCACATGAACTACAACAAAATAATAAAAACTATTCAGGATCAGAATTTCTCATTCAAAGAGAAAATTTTCATATTTTCACTCAGAAAAAAAGGATAATTACTCATGCAGAAAACAGGAAGGAAAACCAAAAGTTTTATGATTACATTTCACCTCTTGCAAATATTTTTGAATTGTGGTTAAGGCCGCGACAAATGAATTTTAAAAGTTTTGTCCGATGCCCCTTTTGAAAAGTCAAAAAAGACGAGGGGCAAAAAAAAAAAAAATGTTTTTGAACCGGATTTTTAGTGTTCTCAAGTGAACATGTCGACATATAATATGTTAACATATATGTCGACATATATGTAGATCAAAATTAACATGTCGACATGGAAAAAAAATTATTTCATTAAACTTAAAACATTTAATGCTCAAATGCTCCGCTGCTTCGCAGCTCCGCATTTCTGTATGAAAAGCATAGAGGGATAAAAAATTATTCTGATTACAAATGCTCCGCTGCTTCGCAGCTCCGCATTTAAGTATAAAAGGATAGAGAGATAAAAACATTCTGATTTTCAAATCATATGTTCTTTTGACTTAGGTTTTAGAAATCCTTGTGTTTTTTTTTACATGCAGTACATGTTAACATGTATGTCGACATAAAACATGCATGTACATGCATGGAATTTTACATGTCACATATTGAGAAAATCCGGGATTTTCAATATAAAATTCATGTTTTTTAGAAAATTTATACGATTTTTAAGTAAAATTTACGTTATTGTGTTAAATTAGCCAGTAAAAAACTAAATAAACGAAAAAAAATCAATTAAAATTCCATTTACAAAATTTTGAAATCGAAAATTTTTAACGGTCATATTTTTTTAAATAAATTTTGTTAATTTCTGATTGTCACCAAAATCAGAATTGATCGATTTGATGATTTCTTTGTAAAATGTTGCCAATAACATTCTCAAAAGACAATTAATTACAAATGTAAGTAATTATACGTCTGTTATTAGTGTTATTTCAAAAAAAATTGCTTCAAAACCTTAATTTGTAAGTGGAACTTTTTTTAGGACAAAACTTTCGATTTCCATTTGTCGCGGCCTAAATGGACAAAAAAAATATAAAATAAAATAAAATTGAAAAATGGATAGAGGCAAAAAAAATATTATAATGTTAGATTTATGCTTGAACTTGAAATTAATACGTCAAGCGAAATATTTCCTCGAATTAAATGAGTCAATTACTGACCTAACTCAAAATTAAAAAAAAAATGGGATTAAAGGCTAAATTTGATTGTAAAATGTTGATGTTTCGGATGAATATCTTATAATAACAAGAAGTGAGTAAGAAAAATAATTTGAGTTTACATGAAAAGTTCTATGAATTTGATAAAAAATTCATGCTTGATTTAAATTTTTTGTATTGGCACATTTTAAGAATTCGTTTCATATTTTCCAATAAAATACAGATGAAGACTTTAAATATTCTAGAATAATTTTTATTGATGTTTTTTCGTATTCTTTGAAATTCGAATAAAACCTTAAAGTTTCAAAAACAAATATTTTGATCAAACAGTATTAAAACACCAATTTGTCGATAAACTCTTGTAATTATAAAATTTTGCTTTGATGTTTGTTTTTTCTTTTTAATAAGAATAAATTAAGTTAAGGATTCGATAATCTGTATCGTAATTAGTATTTTTGAAAATGAATATGATGAAGATCATCAAGACAAGGTTTGATTCCAACCAAAATTTGGTGAATGTGACGTACACATCTTTGTTTGAAAAGCTCAAAAAATAAGGTTCAAAGTCTTAGAAGGAGCTTTTTCCTATTCCAATTACCAGTTTTATATCAATTCAAGTCCCATTTAAATTTTATGAAGAAAAATCGACGATTTTTATGATAAAAGGGTTTGAGCGGCCAACTATTGAAGACGAATTTCTAGGAAAAGGGAAAAAAAACGGTTAATATGCGAAACGCCATTAGGTCAGAAGGCTGATGTGAAAAATATTACGCTGTTAATTTGCTTTGAATCGTTTTGGAGCTCATTTTCACCGGCTCTGATGATTACTCATGAAAATTTCCAATCAATAATCGATTCATCCCTGAAAGTGACCTCTTCACTACATACGCCTCACATGATTCATAATATTTGATTGAGGCGTTAATTAATATTCAAACAAATTTCTCGTTAAAACTTCTTACTCATAGCGATTTATGAATGATTTTTTGGTTTATAATTTAAATAAGAAAACCAAACATTTTAATGTTTGAATGAAAAAATATAGAAAAAAAGAAATAAAATTTATTCTTGAACTTACAATGTTTCTAACGTAATGTTCTTCAATTTTTCAAAGGCATGTGGGTGAATGGTTTCAATGTTGCAATGTTTTAAGACTCTGTAAGAAAATGCAAAAAAAAAAGAAAAATTTCAAGATTTATTGTTCATTGCCCTTTGTTTGTAATTCTTTTTTTTTCTCAACTGTGCAGCTGATACTGCAAAACATATTTTACTTACAGTTCCCGCACATTTGGCAACGATTCAAAAAAGTCTTTTGACAAAACAGGATATTTGTTACCGGTTAAATCACTTTTGTTTGTTTGTTTTCATTCAAGATGATGTTGACAATGACAAAAAATGCACATTTGAGGAAAAATGGAGAAAGAAAGAAAAAATTAATAGAATAATAAGCTATTTGCGATGATTGAAGCAATGTGCTTTCAATCATTTGTTTTATTATTTTTCGTATCAAATACTTACAGCATTGCAATCCCATTCGGAGGAAGAAAATTAGGGATTTGCGTAAATCCTTTAAAAGTACACATTATATTGTCTGCTTTGCATACACACGTTTTATTTTCAATTGTAAAATCTAAGGCTGTTAAATGGAAATAAAAAAATTTAATTAACTTTCTTTTCAAAGTTCTTTCATATAATTTTTTTTTACTTACAACAATCAAGAGTGTCTATCTCGGCACCAGGCGATTTTCGAAAAAGATGATCCCAGAATTCATTTCCAACGTGGTCAACTAAAATTCAAATTTTAAATCTCTCTAAATATTTAGGTATAAAATTTTAACTTACCACAGTCTTTTTCATCAAAGCCATTCTCACAATCAACGACATCGTCACAATTTTTGCGTTGCGGAATGCACTCACTATTAACACCAGTTCCATTACATGAAAAACACCCAATTTCACATTTTGCACACTCTCGATCCAGATTAACACGAGCTGGTGTGTCGGGTGAATAAAGTAAATTTGCTACATTATACATAAAACTGCCGCCAGCTACAAAAGAAGAGAAAATAAATAAAGTTTAAATTGTAATATAAAATTTGTTGAATTTAAATGAAATTTCAAATGAAATGCAGCTTGATTTGGTATAAGTTACATTTCGATATATTTATTTGAAGGGAAATTATCTATGAAAATGCAGTAATTTTCCACTAAATTCTCGATTGTTTGAAACGTTATTTGATGCAGAAAAACGTTTAATTCCCTTTATAATCAGATTAGTGCTCTTAAACTTCAATAAGGCACGTGTGTGTGTGTGTCTGTAGAAAATGTGTAGCCATAGCGTTGATTATTGTAGTAAAATATAATATTGAACTAATTTTCTTTTGTTTGGATTATATCTCTGTTTGCGGTGCATCATGTGGATTTCACGATTTACAATAGAGACGATTCATATTGATTTTGTTTTATTTTCTGAGAGATTTTCATAGGTTGTGGTTTTGAATTCGATTATTTGAGTGAAGTGGGATTTCAAAAGCCATTTAATAGTTGAACAATACTTTATCTGTAATTGGATTTGAACATTTTTCTCTTTCTTTAACTTTGAAATGTGAAAATAATTTATAAATTATGACTTTGAAAAGTATCAAGGCTGAGTTTCATCGTTGATTGGCATCCATCGTAATCGTTTTTTAATTTAATTTAAAATTATTTGCGAAATTTAGAGTTCTGAAATCTGTTTATCAACTTGTACGTGTGTGTATGGTCTGTGAGAAGTTTCGTCTCTTCAATCGAGACCAAATTCATAAAACAAAGTATTTTCTGAATCAGATGGATATTTTTTTTCAAAATTTAAGGTACTTGATTCTAAATTCGATACAGACCAAATACTTCCCACTCTAATTCTATGTCAAAACAATAAAATAAAATAATTCGATACAATTTCAATGTAATATTAGCAAAATAATTTGTAAATTCTTGCATTGTCACCAAACATTAAAGCAATTAATGGTGTTATTGTGTTAATTTTCTCCTTTGAAAATCCCATCAATTCCAAGAAATTGATAAAACTTAAAACAGTACAAAAGTTCTTGAATAAACATTTCATACGTAAAGCCTTTCTCTCGTTTTATTTCAAAATGTTATATAAGAAGCATTTTATTCAAGTCATCTAATGAGTTTATGTGATCTTAATTATTATTATTATTATTTAAATAAGAGACATTTTCCTGAACAATAGAAATTTTGTAATTTAAACAATGATCATGTTCAATGATATAATTCCAAGTTGTATGACAGAATTTTAAGCACATTTCATGCATTTATTTTGAAATACGAAAAATTATTTTCATCTTATAAGAGGAAAAATATATATTTTTAATTAAATTGTCCTTTTCGTATTCTGAGCGCGGTTTTTTTTTGTGTTTGGTATTGTCACAAAAATAATAATATTATGACAGACGAAAAGAAGAAAATTTTAAATATCATCCAATTAGATATTTCATTTTTGCTTACTTTTGGCTGTTTGTTTTTTGAAATTTGTGATTTCTAGACAGAATTCGTAGAAATGCGCATTAATTTCTATTAATGTACGATTAATATTATTTGGTATTTTCTAAATTAAATGTTTTTATAATTCAGTGTCGAGCTAATGTAAAATAAATGAACAAAGTGATGAAATGGTATGTTGCCAAAAATCTGTTAAAATGAGTGGCGTTAGAATACTTTTGTATGTTGAAATGAAAAGTTTCAGTATTGGTTGAAATGAATTTTAAACTGAAATTTATTGTGACCACTATTCAAGGATCTATTTTACCTTAACTCTTTCGAGAGTCATGAATTCTATTATTGAATTCTGAAAACAGAAACTCACAACTGGCACTAATTTGAGGATCTCGTTTTCACATGGAATCATCTTACACTGAGGGTTATTTTCAACTTACAACATATGATGACTTTTAACGGCTCTTCGTATTTTTTTATGAAAACCCATTTCAAATCATCACATTTTGCTATTGAATTTCTTATTTTTTAACCGTTTTTTAACTTCATGTTTATGGTTTTTTGTGAAAATTTTTTCATTTATTTTTGAATAGATTCGAGAATTTAAAAAATAGAAAACTTAACTCGTTTCGGTTATTGAACGCATTCAAGAATTTTTCTCATATTAAATTATTCAAAAATGTCCTGAGGCAGTAAATGGATATTCATCGTATGGGAAGTGGACAATTTTCATAAAATTTTCGATGACACGTGCGCGACATCATTAAATGACATTTTTTAGTTGTCCTTCAATTGAATCAATATCATCTTTATGTAAAGCAATGAAATTTTAATCCCTTTGATGTTGTCTTTCATTAACGGTCTTAAATAGATTCAATCAAGTACTTAACTCAAATTATAACTAATTAAAATTTTTTTTCTTTATTCATATTTACTTTGATTCAATTCAATATAAATCGAATTATTATTTCATTGAAAAACAGTGAAAATCTCATCCAAGTTAGTATTTTTTTACAAATTTTGTTTCATATTCAATTCAAATCAATACGATAATCTGTCTTGATTTTGTTAAATGTTCACAGAATCAGAAAAAAATAAATTACAATGATTTACATTTAATTTGCGTAGTGAACAGCAAAAAAATTTCCGTGATTGAATCTATCTATTAATAAAAAGAAGAAAAAACATAAACAATCAATACCACACGTTGTTTCTGGATAATGTTTAAGAAAAAAAATTTGATGGTAATTAGTGGTAAAATAAACCAGATACGTTTGTTTTCCGACTGAGATGCGAGTTTTCTTGACCTTTTATTAATATTAAATTTACGTTGTTACATTAATTCAAAAAACACTGATTAAAGAAACAAAAAAAGGTGGAACATGATCGTGAAAGAGCCACACAAGCGCATTTCAAAGGATATAAATCACTATTTTGGAAACTTCTGCCATGTAAAACCAGCCAGACATTTCAGAAAAGTCGATCATTTTGAAAATTCTGGAGTTTTTAAAAAATTTTACGATCGACCTGCAGTTTTTTTTCGCAAAATGTCATTCATTTTTGAAAATCCAACCTTTTCGGTTAAGTACACCACATACAGATGGACGGCGCATATTTTTTTTCAAATCGACGAAAAATGTGCAAAAATTCATAGGAAAAAAGTGTATAACTTTATTTCAAACACTTCCAATTAATTGACTTGATTAAGCTTATATACAAAGAAATTAAATTGACTTCCTTTATTGACGTTGAAATATCAATATTTGAATTGAAGGTGTTAAGAGGCAAATAAAGAAGGAATATTTTGCTTTGAAAGATTTACGAAAGTGCATTTCGGATTTTATGGGTTTCAAATTTTTAACGGACCGAATCGAAAAAAAATACAGACATAAAATTTAAATTTAACTGTAAATAGGTGAATGATCTCTAACTTTCCTTTTTTTTTTGTTAAATTTCATGAATCACCCATTCGAATATTAATAAGAAAAAAAATAAGGTTGATTCCGATAAATTCACTATAAAAAACTAATTAAGTTACAATTCTCGTTAAATTAACGTTGAAATTCATTTCACTTCTAATGAATTCAAGATTTTCATGTTTTTTTTTTTGATTTTTACATAAAATGCTAATTAAGAGTACAATCATCTAATGAAAATTATTTTTATTTTTATGTTGAATATTAAAAAATACTTTTCATTGAAGTACAAACAAAAAAAATCCGGATATAAAATTAATTGATTTAGTAATCAAATGATGCTGACCCTCTTTTTTCCTTCTCTTTTTACGATAATTTTTCTTTAACACTCATTTTATTTTTTTCATATTTTCTTCAATTATTATTAGAAAATAAAGGAAAAAAAAAATTAACATACTAAAAATAACTTACCAAATCCTTGTACACTAGCCGCTAGCTTACACATTGGCAACTGTATGACGAGCAACGAAGTAACAAACAACAACGATTCGAATGATAAAAGCACTTTTCTCATAGTTTTCTTTTTTCTTGTTCATAATAGCAATAATAACACATAATTTTCACTTTTTAAATTATATTTTTTTCACAAAGTTTTTTTTTATTTTTTTCTTGTGAGTGTTGTTTGAATTTTTTTTCCTAACACTGAAAAATTATCGTTATTTGGTTTTTGTTTATGATTTAATTTTTTTTAAGTGTTATTTTCAGAATAGCAACTTATTATATTTGAATGTTACATTTTGTTGTTTTTTTTTGGTTTTCTAGAATGAAAAAGAAACTTTCATCACATAATTTTCATTGAAGGCGCTAGAATTTTGTTTACGATATTTTAATAAGATAGCACGTGTGCTTTACAAAGAAAATCTTAATTAGAAAAAGTTTTCAACTTATTATTTTTATGATATTATGATGAAATGTTACTTCTAAAGGTAAATTTATTATAATTTTTGTTTTTTATTATTCGTTCTTATCTAGGAGAAATTTTATGATAAATATTGCTATATTTTACTTTAAGTGTTTTGTTTTTTTGAAATGATAAATTAACAAGAAAAAAATATTTTTATGAGTTTTTGTTCAAAATGTAAAAATATAGATTTATGATGGGTTTCATTTATCATGATTTTCATAATCACTTTTAGTTTCAAAGAAAAATTTAACAGGAATGTTTTTCCAAATAAGTATAAATCTTATGGAAATCCAAACAGAATTTTTGTATAAATATCAAATTTGATAAGTCAAAATTTTTATATGAAATTATTTTATTTGATCACTTTAGTCCTTTTGAGGCTTGCCACCAATTTGTACGCGTGTATGGATGGTCTGTAGAGCTTACTGTGTCAGTTTCTCCTTTATCCAATTTAATTCGAGATCAAATTCAAGAAAAAAAGCTTTTTCTGAAACAGCCGAATATTTTCTTTAATTTTTTTTTAATTCTGCGTTATTTCTCATAAACCTTTTAAATTTTGGATGCACACAACACATAAACTGTTCATTCGCTATTGAACTCTATTCAGATATTTTTTTAAGGACCTAAATTTCATCTTCAATTATACTTTAAATTTACCGAAAAATCAATCAAACATACTAAAATCAGCAATTAATCAACTGACATGACTTGATGAACTGTAAATTAATAACAAAAAAAAATAAAAATATTGTGAATACGAGCAGTCATGTGAGATAAAAAGGTTAAATATTCACAAAAAAAAAGAAAAATCCCAATTTTTCTATTGTATGCGAAGACCAAAATTTTCCATGATGAAATTTAATCATCTCATCATATTCAGCATTATAATTTTTCATTTCATAAATATTGCATGAATAAAGTTGAGTCGAAATACCATCACAATAGTATATAAAATAAAAATTTATTGAATGGGCCAAAGCAAATTCAGGGATTTTGTGTCCAAACAATGTAAGTTGAAAACGTCCCGCAAACTCCGCAAATGATTGAACAAAATTTTTGATTTTTGTTCAAATACGTCAAGAAATGCATTAAAATTGACATATAGCAATTTTTCACAGTAAAACCTTTAATTTTTGTGTAGACAAAAAAAAATTGTAAAAATGCAAGTTGCAAAATGTGAATAAATGCATCTTGTTTAAACTTTACATTGCACATTAAAATAGTGATAATAACATTACTCAACACCAATAAAAACTGTAATGTGAACTTGATAAATTACATTTGGCTTCCGATGTCGTCGTTGTATATTAATTTACATTTTATAAGCACATTGGCCTATATTTATCTTTCAATATTAAAAACACGAGTAGGCACGAGCTTTTAAATCTACATTGTAAATCATCACAATAAATAAAATAATAATAATAATGCAATTTAAATGACTTTTCATTCCTGCATTTAATATTACATTTGACCAAGCACAATTCTGAAAGGAATCATAAAATTGAAAAGAAATCCTTTCCGTTTAAAATTTTCTGGTAACTTTGATAAAATAATAATAATTTATCAATTGAATAGCTTTGATTTTTTTTGACCAATATTCATCATTATCATGCACGTTCAACAAATCATTTTTTAATTCTAATTTATTTAATGTGTTTCCATTCTTTTGTGCCAAGTAATAAAAAGGCTTAATTTTATTACTTTGTCATTGTTGAAAGTGCGTGACATTCAATGTATGCATTGCTGGTGGTGATAATAGCCCACAAAAGACAAATAAGATTCAATCATTATTACACATTTTTTTTGTTCCATTGTCGTCTTAATCCAATCAAAACTCAATAACAATAAATTAGAGGAGAAGCGTGATTCTAACCGTAATTTTATATTATGGCGCATCACAGACAATTTAATGTAATTAATTTTAATTTAGGAAAATAATTCGAAACGAGGCTAAGTTTGGCTAAAGGCATTGTATCACATTCAAAAAAAAAAAATTGTCGCCTTAATTCGTTTATGTGACCTAATTTGAGGATAAAATTTTTAACAGTAATATTTTTTTTAATGTAAAAAAATAGCATAAAAATCCTTTTCCAATTCATGGTATATTAAAATCAAAACTAATTTGTGAAAGAGTTCAATGCGCAATTCAATCAATATTTTTCTTCTGATGACAGATATTTGGTTTATTATTGGTTCTTAATTTGATTTTGGAGGAAAAGGATTTTAATTATAGATTTTTTTCTCAGAAAATAACATAAATATGGAGAAATGAGTGTTGTTTTCCAATGAAACAGAATTAAATTGTAATGACACAACACAAAATCAGAAAAAACTTATTTTAGGAACCAACTAGGACATTTTTGTAAACATGTTCAAAGTTGCGGATCCACTTGATATATGAGAGGCTTTAAGTTGGGGCCACGAGTCCCATAGAATGATTTTTAGTTTGAGACTTACCATTAATTTTTTTATTATTAGCGAATTATCTTCAAATTGCGATGTTTTTATATTAAATTGAACTCAGGGGCGTATCTATCAAAGGTTTCTGAGGTAGCTTGGCTATCCCTGAAATTTTAGCAATGTATAGATTTTTCTTTTCAAAGTTGAAAGAATGTTTTTATGGCATTTCGTAAGAAAAAAATGCACGTTTACAGACGGTTTGTCCGCCGTCACTCTGTCATTGATCGCTATCCATTAACTCGGAATGGTCCATCGGAGCGAGGTTGGGTTTTTCTGTAAGACAGAGGAACTTGAGAGGATTATTTATAGCTTATTAGTTTTGAAAATGGACTTCAGATCTTGAAAACCATTAAAAAATGGTTAAAAATTTTAAAAAATTGATGATTTCTTTTGTTGGAGCTTTTTTGAAATAAATTTTACCTCAATAGCTTCAAAATAAAGCTCAAAAATTGGGCTCTGAAATTGAGCTCAGGGACTAGGCTCAGAGATTAAGCTCCAGAGCCAGAAAATGGTCAAAAGCCCGAAATATCTGTTTTTAAAAATTTTTTAATGGCGGGTTTTTTCTAAAATTTTCAGAGCTTTTCGAAATGGTGAAATTTAAAAAACTTAATTTTATTCAATTAAACGAGTTTCATCGAAATGGACTTTCCTAATCCGCCCAGTTATTAGAATTTCTCAGCCTACCCTCACCAAATAAAGCTAGATCCGCCCCTGAATTGAACAATAAACTCTTAAAATTCATAACAATTTAGATTAAAAATTAATTTAATTAGAATTTTCACATTTAAATATCAAAACGACGACTATATTTATTTTTTTTAAGCTGTTTTTCAACGAAAAAATAACAATTAAACAAGAACATAACTCAATTATCAATTTAAATTACTATTTTAATAGACTCCAGATCCCCTTAAAGCCATATTAATTTTATTAGAATGATAATTTGAATTGAATTTATGCCCAAGCAATAAAAAACATGATTGAATTAAATTTATAACGTCAAAATATTTTTCCAATTATTTGTTAGTATTTTTATCTCTTTCTAATTTGATGTAAATTTGTATTTTGCCATTTATCTGTTTTTTTTCTTTGACTTTTCCGGTCGCTATGCAAATAATCAATTGGATTCATCTGGATAGTGTTACAAAATGTTCTGAGATAAATAATTTAAAATAAAAATAATTTATATAAATATTTAAAATACAATTAATTAGAATTCGCAAAAAATTTAAATCATTGAAAGCAAACTTATTTCATGTGGTTTAAAATGTGGAACGTGATGAAATTGAATTATAATGTATTTAACTTTTTTTCTTTTACTTTGATGAAAAGAGGTAAAAAGTAAGAAAGTAAATCAATTAAGGAAACAACAAAACAGGAAGAAGAAATTATTTACATTAACTTTTGTGTTATGTTAACTTTTTTGTTTGATTCATCTTGAAAGCACTTGGAATTTTTTCATTTTCCTTTCTTTTAAGCATACTAAAAAAGGATGTTTATTTGTAATTTAAATAAGCGAAATAACAGAAAACAAAATGGTTTCATGGTTTGAATGAGTACTTTTCCATCATTTTATCAAATTTGTGTTCTGTCAAAAATTTTACTGCATTTGCAGAATTTTCAAGTTTTTCGCATTTTCAAAAAATTTTCGTTTTTTTTAAATATTGAATTAATCTTTATCAACATCTTTTTCATCTTAAATGAAATCCACTTAAATCCATCAAAAGTAAAAATTTCAAAATTGTTTCATCAATTAAACTCCAGACGAAATTCTTCGATAAAAGGTAAGAAAACGAATAATTAAGTTAAAGAAAAAAAAAATTAAATGAAAGAAAAAAGTCAACAGAAATTCAAAGTGAACGAAAATTATTAATTCTTAATTAACCTTAACCTTATACTTTTTTTATGCAAATAATTTATACATTGAAATTTATTGTAATAGCATTGACCTTATCTAATTGAGGACATTCCTAGAAATGCAAAAAAAAATTAAAAAAGTACTCAAAATAAAGAAAAAAATATTTTTCATTAAAGAAAATGAACAAAGATAAAGTAAATACTATTAAAATGAACATTTTTGAAGGGTTGGATGATTTTTTTTTGTTTTTGTAAATATTTTATTATTTATTTTATATACCCTGAGGTGTTGAGAAAGCTATAAAAGTAAAAAATTGATCGTAAGTTTTCAAGTAATCTTTTACTTTTATTTGTTTTGTGGCTGAAAGTTTTAATGATTTTTTTTTTCATAGACTGGAAATTGAAGTTACGATTTTTTTTTGAGTATATTTTTTTTACATAGTTTTTATAGTCTCATTTTTTATCCATAAAAGATACTGATTCAGACAAAACATCACCAGGCAGTCTGAAAAAAAGGACTTGGAATAAAAAGAATAGTTCTAACTGTCAAAATTTTCACTCTCTTACGTGTTTTATCTCATCTTATTGTTTGAAATGCACTTAAACACAGAACTTTATACAATTATCCAAGTAATTTTTTTGTCAGACCCCTTTGAAAGAGAGCAAAAAATGAGAAAAAAATTGTATGAAAAGTTTTTATTTGTATTGCATTGTTTTTTCTTCACCCAATTTAATTTATAACTCATTCCATGGACAGCAGTATTTTTTTTGGTTAATATTTTATTACTTTGTAAAAGTTTGAAACTTTTCTTATCTCACTTGTTCATACAATTTTTTTTCACTTTTACCACCTTTCATTTCCAAACAGTTGTGAACTGTCAGAAAAAAATTTACAAATTGATCTCATTCCCAACACATAATTTTTTTCCAATTCAAGGACAAATTATTAGGTCAATTTCACTTCTCCTAAATACCTTGGCGTAAAATGAGGTAATCTTGTGTAAACAAATTAAACTTGAGAGAAAAGTACAATGCCAAAAAATTAATGAAGCATATCTTTGCCATAATCATGTTCAATAAATAAATAAACAAATAATAGCTTACAAGCCGCACGTTTTTCGGCATCATGTTGCCTTATATCATTTATTTATGTTATTTAATTATGAGCATATGAATTATTTATTTATTTTAATCGAAAAAACTTCTCTCGTATTTTCCTTTGTTTGCGGTTTTCACAAATTTCATTTTCATTTCATTTCATTTAAAAGTAAAGAGATCTTTTCATTATTTATTACTTTACGATTTATATTTAATTAATATGTCAATAAAATTAAGTGTACATTTTATAGAGACTCTCGTAGATAAACAAGACTCGATTAGTGTTTAGTGTCTTTAATTTAGAAATAAATTGATAGAAGACTACGTGACTGGATTATTAAGAGAGTAAATGAGACATTTTGATTGAGTTGTAAAAATGGCTATTAATTATATTGATTGTTAAAAATTTTTTACTTTTTATGATGAAGAATCATGAGACATATTTTATGGACTGTTATAATTGTTTAATTTAAATGTTAATTTAATTTTTTCATTCTTTCTTCATTTTTTATTTCAATTTAAATTGGATTAAAGTTTAATGACCTGTGATTTTGAATTTAATGTAATTCGAAATTAAGTTTAATTTGATTTAAGAAATGTTGTTCTTATTGAAGAGAAAAAGTAAGAAAATCATTTTGGATGCCCATTTCAAAATTTTTAAGATGTGAATTTAAACAGCTGGATTGCTTGACAAAATTCAATTCGATGGGATCGCGAAAATTTTGAAATTTTGGATACTGTAAAATCGAGAAGCGCCTGGTTATATAAAAATGACATTTAATTTTTTTAAATAAATGGAGAAGCCTGGCTATTTTTAAAAAAAATTCTCTACAGGGTGTTTTTTATTCTCTTTGGTGATGTATTTGTGCTTTGAAACACTTTATTGCCCCTGTAAATCGTGCCAGCTTGCTCTTCTTTGCTTTTTTTACATTTTTATGTCCTTTTCTTGCACTTCATGTTACCCTTTTTTGCTCTTTATTGCTCTTCTTTGCACTTCTTAGCTCTTTTAAGCTCTTCTGAGCTCGAAATTTTGAGACCTCACATCGCTTCCTAATCAGAAGCTTTGGAAAAGTCGATCAAAAAAAGGTCTACAAAGGACACAGTTAGCAAATGTTTTCAACCCATCACATGGATCCAATTTCTCGTTTTCATTGAAAATCAAAATTTTAAAAGTCATAAATAAATAAATCTATTTAACAAAGTAATAAAAGAATCATAAATGTTAAAAGTAATGAGTTGAGTTTGCTAATTTATAATTTTTTTTTTTTTTTTGGGTATTACAACTTTTACTACTTTGCACAGATGAAATATATTGAGCAATAAAAATCAGTAAGGGATTATGGTTCATTGAGTAATTTATGATGTAACGATTTATGAATTATAAGAGTTTCATTTTTTGTTTTCTAACGTGACAAAAATTTGGCGCCACTTTTAAGAGTCATAATAACAAAAAAGTACAAATAAAATATTCGGCAATTTATTGGAATATAATCACTTTTCAGCTCAGTTTAATAGAAAAGTTGTTTTTCTTTCTCAAATACATGGAAAACAAAAAAAATTACCCACATTTTCGACGTATTCTATGCAAATAAGCAAGTAACATTCATACTTAAAGGAATTTTCTTCATAGCAGTTTGTTTATCAATTTAACACAATTTAACCACATAACTGACACAATGAGGTGAGCGACCCTTATCCAGTACATGTACAGAGACAAATTGATTTTCACACAATATACTGTTATTATTATTATTATTATCAATTTTTTTTTGTCTTCATCTCATTTTTTTTCTTTTGTTTGTTTATGTTGACATTAAATTCTATGAAATTCTTTGGAATTTAATTTGTACCACTTTTATGCAAATGACAATCTTTCTTGTCTGATATTTAATTTCATTTTGCAAGGAGAACTACTAAGAGTATTAATATATTATAATAAATAATATAAAAAAGGATGTATAAGTGTCAAATTTGTTTTTTTTTTGTCACATATTGAAATGAGAAGTTTTCAAGAAAATTGTATGGAATTGTAGGAAAAAAAAAGTTTTGTATGAAGTTTCGAAGAAAATAGTAAATGATGTATGAAATTAAACAACAATCTGTCTTTGTTAATATTGGAAATATTTCAAAAACAGAAAAAAAAGGAGTTTATTTGATACAAAAAAAGGAATGATACAAAGAATTTTTTTAAAAAATTTTGCGTTAGAGAAAACCTTGAAAGAGGACGAAATAATAAATTGAATAAAGATACACGATTGTCAAAGTGATAAATTTGGATTAGTGAGGACATAAATGAAAAATTTCTTTTGAACGCCAGCTAATCCTCAAAAATGGAAAACGTGATGGGTATTCAAAGGAACAAAAAATAATACATTTGAAAATTAAGAAGTACCGTAAATGAATTTCAATTCCTTTTTTCCTTTAAATATTCCGAGAATGTTAATAACGTATGTTTCACTTTTTTAACACAGATTTTCATATCGTTCAACTTTATCGTTAACACATAATCAGATGTTATTTTTATAAACATGACGTGAGACAACTGAAAGATCTGGATCATGTTCTTAACTTATTATTTTTGGAAATGCACAATTAGAATTTATTACAAATTAAATTGTTATTTTTTGCACATCTTCATTTATTTTTATTCGAAGATTTCAATGGGAAATGAAAATGAGAAAGAAAGTATTTGAAGATAATTTTCTTGGAATTACTTTGAACCAAATCTTTTCTTTAAAAGTCCCTGGTATTTTTGAAGCATTGAATTTCAGTGTCATACCGAAAAATTGTTCGAATTTCAAACTCAAATCTTTGAGACATATCAAAATTTTCATTAAAATTTATTAGGACGGCATATCACATCGCGTTACTTAGACGAAATTAACAAAAAATTACTTCAAATTGGATTTAATTCTGGAAAAAGTATTTTTAGGTGTAAACATGGGTGACAATCAATTAAGTTTAAAATATGGTCTAGCATGTTAAAATTGTTAAAAAATTGTTTAAAAAATCGTGTTAGTCCCACTCAAAAGTAAGCTATTAGAAAAATGAAACCAAAAAAATTTTTGTTCATCAAAATTTCACTAACTTCAATCATTTTAAATGAAATTTAATTACTATTACCATAAAATTACATACTCGTAAACAAACTCAACTCACTCTTTTTTTTCACAGTTTTACATAATCAAATAGTAACAACAACGGTGATGATTCTTTTTTATTTCATTTGAAAACAAATTCTCTTGACACACAATTTTTCATGTGATTACACTTAAATAACATTGTTACATATCCATATGAGACTAAAACAAAAAAAAAAATGTATTTTTCCATTTATTACAAACAGTAATTAATCTACGTCGATGTTTGATTCCAAGTACTTACATAATAAAATGAAATAGTAACTAGTAGTAACACCCTTCCACTGAATCAAAATTACGTTAAATTTAATTTTATCATATATGCATTTCAATGATTTCGTATCCATTAATTTTATTTTAATTTTACATAATTATTTTTATTTTGACGAGTATTGAAGTTATTTGAAGATTCTGGTTGGATTGGAATCCACATAAATTTTGATATTATTAAATTTATTTTTGAAGTTATCCGAGTTGAAACACGAGTTTGCTGTTTAATTATAGGTAATTTAATTACTTGAATGTTAAATGTTTTTTTCTTTGTTTACGTAACAAAAGGAAACTAGTTATGTAAGCTATCATTATTTCAAATGCAGTAATTTGTTACAATGGAATAACGTTTGATTGATGCAATTTCATTTGAGAAAATTGCGTTTTCTAGTCTAGCTTTTATTATATTTTAATTGTGTTTGTTATAATAGTAAAAGTGGTTTAAATGGAAAAAGTTGAATATTCAGTGAAATGAAATGGAATAAACGTTTTATGTTTTCTCTTGGAAATTTATACACTGCAGACATGATGATGGATTTAAATGACTAGAGCAGCAAATTTTAAACTCAATGATTTGATTTTAAGGAAACTTCTCATGTCATCTCATGTTCAAAAGAGATATCTCAACCCTAAAATTTCAAAGGCGAAGCGAGTATTCAACTGTCAGCCTTTAGATTGATAACCCAAGATATTCGTACAGAAATTCAGATTGAAAGATAAAATTTGATAAAAATATTTGAAAATAAAAATGAAAAAATTAAGCCAAGAAATTGAACTGAGACGATTAATAAAGTCAGACATTCAAGTTTCATTCATAATTTTACACTTAAAAATCTAATTTCATATCCCAAATTAACAGAGATCATTCCATCATTTTTATTTTTTATTAAATTAGTACAAAAAATTCCATTAAATTAATTGTCAAACATAATTTTTTTTAGTATCTTCTTATGTCTGGACTTTTATTTTTTAGTGCATTTCGTAAGAAAAAATGCACTATTACAGACGGTTTGTCCTCCGACACTCTGTAAGTTTGACACTGATATCTATTCATAACTCCAGAATGGTCCATCGGAGTGAGTTTTTTTCAGGAGTCAGGTTTTGTTTATTAGATAGAAGACGTCATAAAAATTTGTCTAAATTCATTAGTATTGAGATTGGGCTTCAGAGCCCCCGACACCAGAAGAACCGTTAAAAATTGCTAAAAATTTAAAAAAAAAATTAAGATTTATTTTGTAGCTTTATAAAATGAACTTTAGCTCATTAGCTTTGAGATTGGGCTCCAGAGCCTGGAAACGCTTTAAAGCCCAAAATCCCAAATTTTCTGAGAAGTCCAACTTTTTCGAAATTTTTTTAATCTAATTTTTGGAATTGAAAATTTGAAAAAATATTTAAAATTCGTCCAAAATAATTTCATTCAATGAAACGAGTCCCATCAAAATGCACTTTTCAAAAATCGCCAAGTGGTAAGAATTTTCATATTTTTTTTTTATTTTAACGTTAAAAAGACCATCAACCATTCAACATTAAATTCAAGAAAATGCAGAAGGAAAACGTAAAAAAAAATTATGATAAATTAAGAAACGCAAACACGAAATTTAAATAATAAGAAGAGAACCAAAAATAGAAGAAATTAATTGACAAAGAACAGCGAAAAAAAAAGTTACGTCTATAGTTCATAAATCATATTTCTAAGTTGAAATTGTGTAAATGGAAATTATTACAAACTTTTTCTGTTACATTGCTAATTTTTTTTCTTTTTGTGTAGTAGAACATGTGATATTTTAATAAAATATTTCCCAGAAATTTATGATTAGAAGAAGAGAAATTAATGATGAGATTTAAAACTTTTATTTTATTTTATTTTTGAATGAAACACAAAAAAAACGTGTGTAATTAAAAATTAATGTTTGATTTTTTATTCACAAAAAATAAATGAATAATTTAAAGATTGGCTTAATAAATTAGTGGAAAATTTTGGATTTTTTTTACGTTGTTTTGATATTTTAAGTATACTGTTAAATTTTGTTGATTTTTTGATAAAATTTAAATGTATGCTATTTTTTGCTTTTATAAGTTAAAAATATTTTTTAGAGTTAGATTTTTATTTTTAAATTATTTTTCATATTTTTTCATTGAAATTCAAATATTTTTTAAAAATAATAAGAAAAATTTCATATTTATAATTAATTTTTTTTTTGTTTAAATTTTCACCTTGACTTTTCAATCAGTGCATAGCTAATTTTTATTTTTCACGTAAATAAATAATTATGATAAAAATAATTAATTGATGCTTCAATTTCAATTTTTGTTTATTTTAAAAATAATTTTTTATTTAAACATTTTAATTGAGATTTTCCGTTGATATTAAATTTTCTTAATCGTGTGTGTATTTTATATTTATTTATTATTTTTTAATAATTTATTTACTTATAAATTTTTAAGCGGTAATGATTTTTTAACCTTTAATTTCAATTTAAATGTTGATTTAATTTTTTTATTATTATTTTTTTTT
Source organism: Culicoides sonorensis (assembly GCA_900002565.1). NCBI lineage: Eukaryota > Metazoa > Arthropoda > Insecta > Diptera > Ceratopogonidae > Culicoides > Culicoides sonorensis. The sequence continues at coordinate 553,792 of LN483441.1, read as the reverse complement.
AAATAATTTCACTGATTCAATCTTAAAATTTTCACGTCCGATTCAGTTGAATAATTGAAAAGAACTGACAACACACTGTTGCAATCAGCCAAATCATGGTGTGGTTTTTTTTTGTGTGTTTGCCTTAGAACCCATAATAATTTTAATGTGTGTATCTACATATAAAATGTTTATTTCGTGCAATTTTATGTTATGTACATTTTAAATGGGATAAACATGATGCGCGCTGGTGAATGAAGTTTCTCAGTAACTCATTTTCCGTTTCAAATTAAATGTGAGAGATAAAAGTTGATTGTGAGAGAAACATTTTACAACTGTTTTCATTTATTGTAGATACATTTTTGTAAACAAAACCATGTGTTTTACGACCTTGACACTGGTTTGATTCATAAGTTTGTGATACTCTCTTATCTTGAATAACATTATAAAAGGATTTGAAGAGAATTTTATTAAATGAGTTACTCTTGGCTCCAAATCAGCTTTACGTTACTTTCATTCAGTTTATTTAACGTTTATATGTTAATCTGCTTTACTTCATTAATTATTTATAAATAAGGTAATTTGTCATGAATTAATTTAAAATGAAATTTTTTCAATCATTTTAAAAATAAACCAGTCGTCTCCACTTTTATATGAAAAAATTTACATTTAAACGGAAAATGAATAAAATGAACTAAATTTTGCATTTATTTTAATTATTGAGAATTAAATTAAAAAAAAAAAACATTGTTATTGAATTTAAAAGTGTGAACAACATGATCCGGTTAGACATGAAATTGAATTTTGTTTAATTTTACGGTAAATTTTAATGTTTACTAACTGTTAAAAGTAACATAAAGCAAAGAATTCCGATGATGATTGAATTGTGATACAATAAACATCTCAAATAGGTGCGAAAATCATAGAAATGATGTCATTAAAAGTGAATATTTTAGAATAAAAAAATATAAAAAGGTGAATATCTCATTTAAAACCGGACGCAGAATAATGTTAAGTATGAAATATGTGACAGTACGACATGGCAATTAAAATATTATTGAATAATAATTGTTTGAATTTATGTCAATACAAGAAATATAAAATTTGAGTTTATTGAAGTGTTGACTTGCTCGGATCAGAATATAAATAGTATTTTGCTTTTTTTTTAGTTTTTCTTCTCATGTAGATCAGATTCTAGGGAAGTCTCAGCAGAGAACTAGAAGTTCTACAGTAAGTGTTCTCACGTAAGTGAATGTTACATGGAGACTAGCACAAAATTCAAGGCCATTCACACAGTATGAGAGGGCTCCTGTGTCCCACGTTAAGTTTGAATATCGATCAGTGGTGAATTGGCCGCAGTCGATCGTCTTGTAAAAGTTAAATTTGGCGTAAATTTTAAAGATAATCGTACAGAATACCAGGGCCGTTAATAATTTTCAATCCGCCCCCGATGGGGATTGTGTTGCTACAAGTTTTATTTGTACCCGTTCTTTTCCTGATTTTTGGTTTGTAAGGTTTGGTTCCTTACATCCATAGACTGAGTCAAAAGTCTTTACTTTTTAAATTTTAAATTACTCGCAATTTCACCGATTTAACACAATTTTCAAACTCCTTCTAAATAATGATTAAATTTTACTAAAAAAATGGGCGACATCTTTTAACTCACAAAAGTTCATAAACTTCTTCACCAGGAGACCAAAAGTATTTAAACAAAAAAACACAACAATTTCCAAGAAAATCTTAACTCGATATAATTTCACAAGAAAATATTACGATTCTTATTAAATACAAAAAAAAAATTATCTGCACTCCAACAAATGTAATTTAAAATTTATGAGAAATGAAATTGAATATAAAATAACACGATTTTTTGCTTGTTCCAAATAATTTTTCGCGAAATTGAATGAAATTTTCTCACATAATACGAAATAAAACTTAAAAACATATTCATCATTCATTCACGCTGATTTCATGGAATATGTCATTTGATTCCACATAGATTTTTATTGCTTTTACAGTTTATTTAAAAAAATTAAAAATAATTATATTGCAGGAATGTGAAAAAATGAAAGAATTAAATAAAAAAGAAAAAAACTCAACAATAAAACAGACTTTTTTTTCGCACTTAAAAGCACTTCTCGTAATAAACAGACAACGCGAGTGATGACTCTTTTTCTTCTTATTCGCACACTCTTAAAATTTACATTTACTTGGATTCGGTTGTTTTTTTTTCTTTTATTTGCATTGTATGAAAAAAATACATAAAACAGAACAAAACACGAAGTTTTACTGACAATAATAAAAATATTAAAAAAAAATGTATGAGATACTGAATATTGTAAGTCTTGAATTGTATGTAAGATTATTTCCATCCAACGCATTTTTTTTTAACGTTATGTAAATGTTGAGTTTTCATATGATTTTATGATTTGAAGAGGGATGTGTGAATCAAAACACATTAGAGTAGGATGAAGATCATTAAATGTGAGCTAATTGGGCAATTAAAGTGAAAAACATACAAATTTCCGTATCTTATTTGAAATCAGAACAATCATCTTACGGTATTTGATGATTGAATTTCTTTTTTTTTGTTATTGAAAAATAATATGGTTTCATTTTCAATAAATGAAAAAAAAATCATTTCAAAATTTTTCACACTTTTTGAATTGAACACAATGAAGAAGAGAATTTTTTTATGTATTCATTCATCTTTTATTGAATGACGATATTTTACAGATTCATTTTATATAACAATAGGAAGTTGGAAAATTTTATTGCTGAACAACACAATACATGCATTGAAATCAGAGAAGGTGTAAAATTTTTATCTTTATATTCCTTTTTAAAGTATCTGTATTTTATGATCGAAATTGAGTAAAATATTACGATAATTTCAGTAAGTAGTTAATCATTAGCATAAAAAACATCTTAAACTTATGATGTTAAAAGTGATTTTAGCCACATGTTTGTATGAAAAAAAAGTTTATAATATCATAAAATTTTATTGATGTAATTAAGGTGAATTACATACATTACACTCTGCGAAAAATGTAGAACGTGATTGTGAACGATACACACGAGCGCATTTCTATAGAAAGAATTTTCCATTTTTTAAATAAATTATCGATTTGGAACCCACAGTAATTGGAAAACCACCCATTTTTGAAAATTTCTGCATTTTGGAAAATTTTAATACTGACAATTGGACAGACAGACAATATAAGCGGCCAAAATACTATCATTTTTTTCAAATCGACAAGAAATGCGGTAAAAATTGTTTACATAATGCTTCAAAGGTCATGTCCATGTTAAAACCCAAAGAATTTTTCTTTACATTTTTTTTTATTTTTAACTCAAATTATCATCAAAACGTCAAAATTAAGAAAATGATATTTAATTAATTTAATCCTCATCCGAGCCACTTCCTGAATGTTCACTACCTGATACAGATTTTCTTGAAACTGGAGATCCACTGCCACTACGACTGCCTGACCTTGAACTACCCGATCTTGATCTTGACCTTGACTTGTTTGATCCACCACTTTTGTGTGAGGATGCTGCTGATGAGCTTCGACTACGACTCCCGGATTTCCTTGAACCACTATTCGATCGATTAGATGCTGGTGTACCTGAACGTGATCGTGATTTTGAACCAGAATGTCGACTTCCCGAGGCTGATCTCGATCTTGATCTACTACCAGATTTGCGGGAACCTGAATTTGATCGTTTAGATTCGGCGGATCCTGATCTACTTCGACTACCGGATTTCCTTGATCCAGAGTTTGATCGTTTAGTTTCAGCTGAGCCAGATCGACTACGACTTCCAGATTTTTCAGAATGTTGAGAACCTTTTGATGAAGCACTTCCTGAACGACTACGAGATGATTTTGATCCTGCACTAGATGCGCGAGTTCTCGACCGTGATCGACGAGATTGGGGAGTTCCGGAACGTGAGCGTGACCCTTCACGATCACTTTGCTCAGCATCACTACCTTCTTGAGCTTTCTTTTCACCAGTTTTTGTAATCTTTTCACCTTCTTCAGCTTCAGACTCCTCCATTTCTTCTTCATCATCTTCATTGATCCATTCGAGTTGACGTTCACGATAACGTTGCATACGATGCTCACCAGCATTCAATGGACGATGTTTAACAACAAGTCTATAAAAAAAACAAATTAGAACAAATCCTTGAATTAAAATATTTAAACTTACTTTGTATTGCTCGGTTGCTGTCCAGCCTTTTGTCGACGTTTGCTCAATCGTACTCTTGTCTCAAGCTCATCATAATACACACCATCATTACGAACGACAAAGAAATAATTTTCTTCATAACCCTTCGATGCTTTACTCTTCACATTCCAGTTATATTCACGTGCCATTTTATATTCATATTCTTCATCGTCTTCATATAAAACTTCATTGGCAAAATCTTTGCGACGTTTTTCCATTGTATCATCTGTTGGTAGGAAGTAAGCAACGAATTGTTCTCCACTTTCATCCATGACACCACTGAAAAAGATTATAAATTTAATTAGTATTTTTGAAAATGTTTAATTTTTGAGTTAAATTTACCGAATCATAGCCTGTGACATTTCCTCCATTGCAGCAGCAGTTCCCTTATTTGCAGGTGCCGGATCAAAATCGAAAATAACTTGAGCACATGGGAATTTCCAGTTTTCAAAGTCAGGCAACACATCCAAAACTTCAACCGGAGTAACTCCTGGTTTGCTATAATGTTTCGTAATTTCAATCTTATTATCATCAAATGTCTTTTCAATGGCCTTAATTTGCGCCTCACGATCCAAATGAAGAGTCTCCTCACGCAAACTCTTTTTCACATTGTAACCAACCTTAGCTTCAATAGTTTCCAAACTCTGAGGCTGGAATCGCGTTTGTTCAGTTGAAATATACTCAGATTTTCGTAACCACGACACATTCCTCGCATGTTGTTTTGACCTTTGTGAATCTTGGGGCGTATGCAAATCCTCTTCTAACAATTTCTCGTCATTTTGATGCAATGTGTGTCTGGTGTCCGGGGTATATAAATCACGATTAATCAAGTCAATTGTAACACCAAGATCATGTTCAGTTAGGACTTCATATCGGTAATTTCTCTCCAAGGATGTTGGATTGTATTGAATGAAACGATGTGAATCAAAAGGGTATGTGATGAATTTCAAATCAAATGGAATATCGGGTAAGGTATTGCAATATTTTGCACGAACAATCAATTCGGTTCTGTAAATGAAAGAAATGAGGATTGTGGAAATGCGGCATTTAACATATAATTGAATAATTTTGATGTTACCTCTTATCCTGTGGTTTTGGGACCTTTTTTTCATTGCCTGTATCCCCATTTTGAACTGTAGGTGGCATTTTAATGGATTTTTATTATTTTTACTGTCAAATTATCTATTTTTTTCCCACAAATCTTAAACTTCACAAACATAAACAAATGGAAATAAATTGACTACCTTCGGACATATTAATGCATCTCAATAGAAAAGCATTTTAACGCTATTTGAACGCACTTAAACGCAAATTGAATGCATTTTAAATTTGAATATAATTTCCGTTAACATGTTTCATATATAAGAAATTTCGTTTCGTATGACGAGGAATCTGTTGAATCAAAAAGGAATTTGAATTATTTTACTTATGCTTTTTTGTGCTTCGGCTGACATGTCAGTTAGATTACAAATCATCAAGATTATTCAGAGTACCCATGAAAAAAATGCGTTTCGAATTTTTTTTGAGAAATTTTTGAAAAACTTTAGACATGCCTTAAAATTTTTCCAAAATTGGTTCCTTTCCATCTAACAAGTAGTGCTTAGGAATTTGAATCATTATATGACCAGATATATCATTTAATTTTTCTGTTATCATTTTTATTTAAATCAAACATAAAATCAATGAAAAGATAAGAGAACGACAAATACACTACTGATTAAAATACAGACTTATCTTGAAAAATGTCTTTCACAAGTGATATCTATCATCGATCAATATAAAAGAGGAAGAACAAAAGCAAATTATAGAGCACAATTCAATCAAAAATAAACTAGAATGAATTCCATGTTCCATGACCATAAATAATTTCTACAACATACGGTTCGTTACCTCAAATGAATCATATCAATTTTTTTATACCTTTGATTACTCTTCTTTATTCCAAGTTTTTTTTCTCCCCATATTTCTCCTATTACAAACAACAGGACAGAAATAAAATTATCCAGATGATGGATTTTTATGTGAATGAAGGACAATTTAACATTTAATTTGATGCTTTCAATGTGAATCATTTTACATTTGCACATGTAACTTACTAATGCTTCCTTGTAAAATTATATTTTTTATTTGTAATTGATTCGTCATTTCAATTCATAAAATTTGAAATTATTTCATTGAATTGAAATCTAAACCACAATCAATTATAAAAGTCCTTTTATCAAATTTTGATATAATCCTCTTATTCATTTTAAATTAAAATCAATTTTCAGATAATATTTGTTCACATGAGTGATTTGCTCATGTATTTATTTATTAAATTATACGCATACATCTCTATTAAAAATTATTATTATTTTCAACTTAATTGAGACATATTTTTTTGTATTTTTTTTTTTTGTTAATTTACAGTGTATTCAAATTATATTGGTCCTTATGTAACCTGGAGGGCGTTTTCTTTATAAATATGATTTCTGACAGTTCGCCATAAATCTCAAAACACGGTTTCTGATTTTCAGCTCAAATCTCTTAGCCTTCATCAGGGTTCTTCAGGGTCCTTAAACTATTAGCCGTTTTTTTTATTTGACTCATGTTTTTATTCTACAAGACACTGTCATATGAATATGATTGATACAGAAAATTTTAGGTAACTGACTTTTTCGAATTTGAAATCCCCTTAAAACGAAATAAGTTTTCAACTGAGGACAGGCTGAAGATTTGTACCATGGTAATGAAATGTAAGGACTAACACAATTTGACTACACTTTATTTTAAGTTTTCATCTATATAATGTTGAATTTATAATAATTTCAATTTCAATGCTTGAATGTGTTGAAATAAATTATTTAAAATAAAATCATACACCACACACACACACACACACACATACACGCATATAAATTGCACATTAATTATTCGAGTTTCATTTATATTGAATATAATAATATGGAAATTTATTTTTTCAATGTATTGCTTTTGAATGAATGAGAATGAATGAAAATTATACGAAATATTGGTTAGTGTGCAATAAATTAATATAATTCGAGGAAAGTATTTGGTGTAAAATGATTTTCAATTATTTTGAGTGTGTTTTGGTGAGAAAATGTGGAATAAGTTTCAAGTGAAAATCGTCACCGGTCACTCCAACCTGAAATAAAATTGAGGTGGTCATATAAAATTTGATAGAAAATATCTGAAAAAAATTGCATGTACAAAATTTCAGAACATTTTTTTACAAATTAAGTCAAAAACGCAGTTTCTAATCGAAAATGTTTTCAATTAAAAAATATTCGAGTGTACAATTCAGCAAAGCACCACTTTTGTTGACCACTTACTGGTTTGGCTATCAAATTTTTGTAACCAAATCAAATAATATTCATACCAAAAATAATAAAAGAAAAAATAGTTTGATATAAATGAGAAAAATATTTGAAAAATCGGCAACATACCGTGGTAATCAAGCAGAGTACTCAAATATTTCGATGTTGTGCATTTTTTGAACTCATATTTTGTTATTTGATGAATATTTGTGTGAATGAATGGTATTTTATTGAATTGAAAAACTAAAATGAAATATTAAATGAATAAAATTGGAATTTAATGAATTGAAAAAAATTTTTTTTGCCATAACATACCGAATTTAGATGTTGCATAAATCAAAATTTAGAAATCATTTTAGAAAACTTTCCGATTTTGGATCCAGAACCTTCTTTAAACCTCATAGTAAATTGAAATTCAGTAAAATTTTCATCTAAATGAAATTAAATTAAGAAAAGAACATCATTTTCCAACTAAAAATTTTTCAAGCTTAAATTTTACGTTGAACACTCTTCTTCAATGTTCAGTGTAATTTATCTGCATTCAACACAAAAACCACTTATTTAGCTGATTGAAATACACCTGGAACAACAATAAATATTTTAAATTCATTGCTAACGCTTCTTATCTTACGTATTTTGTCGCATGTGCACTATAAAAGCAAGCATTAAACTGTCATTCTGCTTATTTACTTGTTAATGTCTAGACTCTTCGACAAGAAAATTTATGAACTGGAGAAAATAAACAAGTAATAGAATTTCGAAGAGAAAATTTACATTGGAATTTAATTTGATGTTTTTTGTGTTGTAGTAAATTGCTAAATGTGGCTTAAAAATGGAATTCAAAGAGTATTCACGTATGTGCACAGGATTAAATATTTAGCTTTGTATTTAACAGAAAATTTTGTTGCTTTATGTTTTAAATGAAGGATAGTTATTTTGATACACTTATGTTGGTTTGTATAGAAATTGAAAATTTTCTTTGTCTATTGTAATGAATTGTTGTTTCATATCTCCGTTTTAGTTGATGGCAAAGACAACTTTACTTTGTTTATGGACTTAAAAGCGGATATCCGTTTGGTTATGACATGTTAAACTACGTAAATTATATCCTTTGATAACTGGAACCGTATTTTAATAATAATTTTTTTTTTAAATTTAAATTTAACGTCGGTTACAGGGGCGGATTGGACTAACGGCCCTGGCATTCTGTATGATTTCTTTTAAAATGTACGCTAAACCTTACTTTTACAAGACGATCGACTGCAGCCTTTCTGACATTTGCCAGATTGCCCATATGGCCAATCCGCTACTGGCCGACTACTATATGGAATACGGATACCGGAAACTGAAACTCACTATAGATACTACAAGGGCACAAATTATAGAAATTCATTGAGAAAAAAAAAATTTGAAATTTTCTACGAACTTCAACAAGCTCCTATGAATGTTTCTTATCAAAATTTCTCATTTCCTTAGATTGTACTTAGCTCTGTAATTTTCCACAATTTTTTCATAGAAATCATGGCAATCGCTAGATAATCGATACATCTCGAGAGCTTTTTCGATTTACATTGATATGACGAATTTTAGATGCATAAATGAGCGTAAATGGGAAATCATTCATTGCACCCTATGGCTAGTATAAAATCTTTTTTGATCTTGATTTAAGTCTAGAGTTTACGTAAAGCAGGGACATTTTGAGGAACATTTATATTAAGGGTTGACTTAAACATTAGAAAGACCGCTGCTATACTCACTTTTTTTAGTTTTTTAAAATTTCATAAAACAAATTCTTATCATTAATTCAAATAATCAGCTTATAATCTTGTTATTATTTTTCTTCAAAACAACATTCATCACTAATTTCATGGCCTTATTAAAGATAATTGATAATCCAAATATTTTTCTTTTCTCTGTTCATTTTCATCAATAATTTATTCGATTTAACATCCACGCAACATAAATAATGAATTTCAAAATTTTTTGATAATAAATAAACATAATAATTCCATATAATTATCTGTGTTTATACACCTATTTAATCAAAGTCAAGCATGTTGAGCACAAACAATAAACATTATAATAATTTTGATTGTCGGTATTTCACAAGACATTGAAGCAAGTAATATTTATGCTCAAAACTAATAAACACACATTAATTTTCAATCTAAACAATCATCAGGATAATGACATTAGTAATATGAAAGTTGGATATATTGCAGTCAAGTGAATGAACATCAATAATTAAAATAAAATATAGAGTACAACAATAAATTTACAGTATAAATTCCATGTATGAAAATGTATAAAATTTTGACAATACAAATTACTTTTTCATTGTAACATATATAAAAATAAAATGGATTATTCTAGTATTGTTGTTGTTGTTGTGTTTTTGTTGTGAATATGTTGAGACATTTTAATGCTTATGTTATTAATTATTGTGAGACGATTATTCAGACTTTAGACAATGTACAGACAAATTTGAATGGGAAAAATAAAATGAAACATTTTCCTTCCATAACAATGAAATTTATAGTTTGTTTTCTGTTTTTTTTTTATAATAACACCAGACTTTTTGTTATAAATTTAATGCGATATATTTTCATTAATATTTTAAATGAAAATTAAATAAATAAATAAATGACAATATATTTGCATGAAAATTTTAGATAAATATTATTTTCACAATAAACATATGATAAAAGTACGTACATAATGATTCATTACACATCATTCAATATAAATTCTGAAAAAAAATAAGGTATTTAAATGAAATCATGAATTTAACTCTCAAGAATTCATTCGAAATCCGTCATTTTAATTTTCATTGAAAATTTTCGTGTCACTATCATCATGAAACAATTCAAAGAAAAGGACATGAAAGGAAATTGAAAGGCAATTAAAATTAATTTATTTATGAGTATTGGAAACACAAAATTCAATGGAAAATTTCAATGAAGCCATAAATATTTGCACAATTTATCATAGCTCACTTCATCAAAGAGTGGTTGAAACATTTTCAATAATTTAATCAAATAACGTGTGGTTCGAAATCTTCTCTGCACGTTCACTGTAATTAAGTGAACAACAAGTTCAGAAATTTTGAGTGGCGCATTTAATGAAATTTTGTTGATTCTAATTCAATCAAATTTTAGAAAACTTTATTCATTGATTACGTTTCAAGTCATGCACATTAAGATGATTTTCCATTTATTTATGATTTGAAGTGCATTCAAAAAGATACGACAGACCACATTTATTAGCTAATTCAAAACCATTTCAAGTAAACAAAAGAAACTACAATTACCTTAAATGCAATTAAAGTAACTTAGTTTTGATTTGGACTTGTTATAAACCATTAAATTTTTACACAAATTAAATAACTGGAAGGACAAACAACGAGAAAACGAAGAGCATTGTATATAAATAAATTAATAGTAAAAACACACACATTTTAATGAAAAGCCATTTTCATCTTGAAAATAGAGTACTTATCTAATGGTTGGATATTCATGCTGTGAACAATATTACAAATAAATGCATCTGTTTTTTTTCTCACTTGTTTGCGTATCGATAGAAAATGAAGAAAAAAATTTGTTGGAAGAGATAAATTGTGCTGCATTGGTTAAAAGAACAAACAACAAAGAAGTGCGCTCAACTTGAAAAATTAAGATAATTTTATAGCATATAAGAAAGAGGAGATGAAGATGGAGAAGAAATGCTGCAATAAAATAATTTTCTTAAGCAAAATTACACTCATAAACACAATTTTGATAAAGGGAATGAAGACTGAAGTAAACAACTGCGGAAAATATTCTGCAAAAAGCATATCTTTTGTGTCAAGAGGTACTCATCTTCAATCGCTTTTTCTTAGTTCTTATTCTATTTTGTTTTCATTCAATATTCTACACTTTACTTCATTTTCTCATTATGCAAAATAATTCGTTTGCATAGAAAAACTGCATCATTAAGATGATTATTTCTTTTCATGGATAGAGGGCTTGATAAAAAAATATCAGTGATATTTATCCTTACCCCTTTACTTTACATCGTTGAAACTACCTTGAATTTGTCTTATCATCCCTTAGTTATTTGTGATATTTGCTGGAAAAAATTTAATGAAATCCTGATCCTTATCTTTACTACACCATTTAAATATTTTTTATTGTATCTGTGGCTTGTAAGTACAAATTCATTAAATTTAAATCCGTTTCGTAGGAAAAAGTCCCTAAGCCTAAAAAAAATCTCTTATATCAAACACACAGTTTAAAAAAGAGGATGAAGAGCCAAAAATTGAAAGAAAAAACCTTTAAAAATATGCATTTCTAATATTTTCTAATATTAATCGAATTTGAAAACCATTCGATCAAGGTCGAAAACTATTCTCGCAGACTGAGTGAGCTTCCTTTGAGACTTCAAATTGTCCCTTTTTTTTTGTAGCTAAACGAATTGACCGAAACTCCAAAGCTTAAAGTGAGCTAATTTCTAAATTTACTCATTTCATGATATAATTTATTGAAATTTTATTGCAAGATTAATCAAAAAGAGTTTCGAGTTTTTGTTAGAAATTACAGTTGACAGTAAAAGACACACTTTTCATTATTATCCATGTTCTTTAATAAACTTTCTTCAAATTTCATATAATTAATTTATTTTCTCAACACTCAACAAGAATATCTTTGTGCATTTAATGTTCTTGTTATGACATTCACAATAAAATTTATGTTATGTCTAGATTGCATTTTTCCCATTATAAACATTCTTCAAAAAAAAAAAAAATTAAAAAGAAAAAAAAACGTGGTATGATAGATAAATAGCCGGATAATTTTTATAAAGATTCTTTTTTCTTATACATTTTTTTATTCACTCAAAGAAATTAGAAGAAGTTTTCATTATTAGATTATGTTTGGCCTTTTTCTTTTCTTATTAAAAAAAAGATAAGACAAAAAAAATCTTAAATTAACTTAACAAACATTTTTCTTCGCACATTGATAGAATGTTTTTTATAATATACAAAAAAAATATTCACAGGAGAAAACGCAGCTAAGATGTTTGATGGTTTTCCTTTATTTTTCTTAATTCTCACAATTTTTCTTCATTTTCTCTGTGTTATCGTACACAAACACTTTAGGTAAATTTCAAAGAAGCAGTAAATTAAAGTTTTTCTTTTGCACTAAACCAGACTGTGTATAAATAAATATTTTTTTTTTCTTTTTTATATACAAATATAGAAAGCCACAAAAGTACACCACAGACACTGATTAGAAACATTTTCTTTTTTTCTTATTCAGTTTTTTTTTCTGTGTGTGTGCATACTTTGATACCATTAAGATTATGTATTATGGGTGTAGTTCATTCATCATCATGCCTTGCAAATAAATCGATATAAACTGAAAACCCAATTAAAACTTTATTACAGCATATAACAGTTTGTTTCTATTCATTACGTTGATTAACAATATATACATTGAAAATTTCTATAGTGATAAATTTATAAATGAAGCTTTGTGAGAAAAGTTGTTGCAAGTTTTAGTTTATTACATTAAAAATGACACAAGTTCAATTAAATTGAAGACTTTTGGGAGACATTATTATTACTATTTTATTTAAGTAAGAAGTTCAAAGAAAAGTAAAATGAAAAAAAATTGAGAAATGCTTGTTAATTTAATAAGATTTATATTTGATATTCATCAAGTGAATTGCAATTCTTTGTTTTTTTACATGCCAATGTTTCATGGGAGAACAAAGAAGATTGATTTATTTTTAAAAGACAAAGGACTATTTTATAAATAAAATATGATTGTGTTTGAATAAAATGGAATTGAATTCTTTGAATAACAAAAGTTTTAATTAAATAACCACAAAAATATAAAAGCCATAAAAGTTTCAGTGGAAAAATGTTTTTTAACTTACAAATGAAGGAGTATGGGAATTGTCTCGACTGAAACAGGCATAAAAGTTAAAGCTCTCTTTTTTTTGTTAAATCACAATTTTTGCCGTCTCAGTTTCCGCCTCTGGTGACAAAATACTGAAGAGAAAAAACAATAATTTAATATAATTTTCATTTTTTCCAGGAAAAAACCATATTTTAATTAGATTTAGGTAAAAGTGAGTCTTCATGTTTGCTGAACTTAAGAAGATGCTTATACACAGGCCAAATATCTGTTATGCACAGAGCAAGCGATATGAACAAGCTCTACCACGGACTCAATGGTCCTATTGTGTTCATACTACTTCAGTCGAGACTTCCATGGTCTAATCTCGTGGCCCTACAATTTATTTATAAATCTTGACGGTTTACAGCCATCAATCGGTTTTGTTATGTTATGATAGCGTACTAGCCAGGAATCAGATTCCCAAGATCACCTCAGCTACTTTATATCTTTGGGCTTTTTGTAATCCACATACATCATTCAGTATGTACTAGTGTTGTCTTATCCTAATTAATGTGCATATTGTCTTTTTCTCGAATACTAAGAGTACTATGGATGATTCAGACAAATGACAATCTAATGTAGCGTACTTTTGGTAGGTAGTCACCCATCGAACAACGAGCACCATTAACAGCTGCTTAACCTAGTCGAACGAACGACTGTATGCTAAACCACTGCACCAATGGTACGCTCTCAACGGTACCATCAATCGGTATATTGAAGTATCTGCTCCTCACCATGGTGCATCGGATATTAGCCTTATTTCGAAATAGTCGCTTAGTTTTTTATACTATCTACAAAAACCAATGGTAAAAGCTTTGATTCGGTTATTTAACAAAACAGAATAAAAACTAACCAAATAACTTACCTTTTTAATACTCATATAAACTTAGAAAGATACCATCTTTGACTATTCAACACTCACACATATGCTCGTATAATTTTGATAATATTTACATCATAGATATCATGTTTATTAAATGTGTTCACGCAGAAACAATTAAAACAACATGCTTTTAAATACGGTTTTATTATGAAACTTTTTAACAAGCATCATCATCATGTTTATTTTATTTTCTGGTTTGATTGCTACAACATCAGTGAGGGTTGTGTTGTACTGTTTCATTTTTTTTTTATAGTTGATGTTCTTGACGACAATTTTTTATTTTTTGTGTGTTTGTTAATTTTTTGTTTTATTATTTTTATCATCGTCACCCTCTTATAATGTTTCTCTGTTTTTTATTATCATTATCTCTGTTTATTTCTTCTTATTCTCTAATTTAATGATAATAATATAGACTTTATTTAATTTTCACTGTACAATGTACATTATTACTTTGGTTTTTGAATTTTTATGTATATAACTCTAAATGTCATCATAATAATAATAATTTTGTATTTTAACATTTTATACAATTTGTAACAAGAAAAAAAAATAACAACAATATGATGTTAATGAGCGTGTATTTAATTTTAGATACAAATTGTGGAGACGTCTGGTTAATAATAAAGCAAAACCAAATTACATTGTATATTTAATTAATTAGACAAATAAAAAAAAGAAAGAGTTAAATAAAAATTGTGTTTAATATAACGGTATTTTTAAACGCCCCCACTTATGATTTAACGCAAAAGTAACAGTAATTAATAACAATCTCTCCCACATGAATTTATTCATAATAATTGCCGACTGTGGTATGTACAAGTGTGTGTGTTTTTGAGTGTATTCAAATGTATGTTGATGTAAAAGTTTAACAAGCCCATCATCACTATCATTATGTTAATATATACATTGAGGCTCTCTTTCATATTATAAAATTTAATTTAATTTAATTTCATAGTTTTATTTTTTCTCTGAACTGAATCGTTTCCATGAAATGAAATTGAAAAAGGAAGAATTTTATTTAAATTTAACATATTCTTTATTTTTTGAACATAATTTAATGTAAAATGTTAAAATAAATATTTTTAATATCAATTCCTGTAAAATTTTACTATTTTTATTTGAATTTTAATTTAAGTTGTAAAACTGACCAGGAGAATACATGATTTAATTTCAAGCAAGCAATAAATAAACTTTTTTTCCTGTACAACAACTTTCATATCATATAACTCTGTGTGTTTAAATTTTAACAAAAAATATACATATATATTTATAAAATTAATTTATTTAAAACACTGGTAAAATACATTCATTTATATCATAGTATTATCATTATTATTATTATGCATAAAATTTGAAAATTTTTACTCCACAACACAAAAATTTATCTAACCATAATATGATGTTAAACTAAAAAGTCAGTACAATTATAACTTTGTTTGATATATAAAATTAAATTAACAACCGTTTTCATATAAGTTTGTCTTATGAAAATTTTAATAAAAAAAAAAATTGTCCGTGTTGTGGAAATTTGGTTTAAAATTATTAATCATGCATGTTAAACATTTTTATTTGTTATTTAATTTACAAACTCGTTTATTTGACTTGGAAAGTAAATATGTGTCATTTAAATCAACATTGAGAAATCTGCTATTTTGAAAATTTTTGTAAAGTTCGCTATTTTGATTTTTTTTGAAAAAACTGTAATTTTGAAAAATTCTGCCTCAATGAAAACCTGTAAAAAATGTTTCCACCATTTTAATTTTTCATCGTTTTCAGACTCTGGAGGCTCTCGTGTCCAATCCCTGAGGGGAACCGCAAAGCTAATTAGTTAAAGTTCATTCTTATAAGCTTTTCACCCAACAACAAAAAAAAGGAAATTGTTAACCTTTTTCAGGCTCTGGAGGCTCTCGAGCCCAATTTCAAAACCAATGAGTTATAAATGATCCTCATGAGCTCCTCTATCATCAAAAGAAAACCGATGGACCATTCCGGAGTTATGGATAGCTAGTAGTGACAGAGTGACGGCGGACAAACCTTCTTTTTCTTTCTGTAATATTTAATGAAAGTTTAAAGTATTTTTGAAAAAATCAATTTTTCGAGTCATGGAATAAGATTTTTGGTGACTTGAATGTCATCAAATTCGTTGGCTTGGCATTTAAAAAAAAAAAACAAATATTTGATTTGCTTACATGGATACTGATTTTACCAAACAAAGTTATAATTTATTCTCCATTCTCATTTTCAAAAAAAAAAATCATTCAATAAAATTCTTAAAATTGACACAACCATTTTACTTCAATAAGTATTTTTATAAATATTTATATATCTTTAAAAAAAAACAAAGTCTTTCTTTCATAAAATTCCATTAGATTTCGTTTTATTTTACTATAAATGGAAGCAAACTGTTGTTATTTAAAATTATTACATTATACAAAGTTAACAAAGATTTCTAATTTTCAAATTCATGATATTCATTTCTTTTCCTATTACAACTTTATTATTATTATTATTTTTTTTTTGTATATGTACAAATTAAATAAATTTTTTTTATTTCATGTAATATTATAAAAATTAGCACTAAATTTATATTATTTGATAACAAATCTAATAATAAATAAGTAACTTTTTAATCTAATAAAATTTGTGTAAAAGTTTGTCACCTTTGTAGAACTGTTGAAATCATTATCGATACGATACAATTACATAGTAAAAGTTTTGGTGAACTTGTTCCACCAGTTTGTGAGGGTGGTGATTGGACCGCCCGATGTGGATTAACATAATTATCACCCATAAAATGGTCTTTGTATATGCCATTTGTGTAGGCGAAATCAAGATAATTTTCTGTGGTTGTTGTTGAAGTGGTGGTTGATGGTGTTGCTGTTTTAAATTAAATTGAAGAGTTGACGAGAGAAAAATATTTTATTATAATTATAATCAAATGCTACATTTAAAAAAAAAAAATCTAGATATTGTGGGAGTTCACTTGAAACGGAATTCATAAGAAAAGAAAAATAATTCATTATTTTTAAATTTTTCTGTGAAAAACAAGATTTTTTTTTCTAGAAAGCCTCAAGCAAGGTCTTCAAGCAATTATGATGATGATGATAAAAAAAACATACAAAGGAATCAAAGGTATGCTTTTTATTTTTTTATATCAAGGTTATTTTAATGTCTAAAAAATATTTTCCTTGTCCTTCTTGTAATAATGAACCATTTTTTTTTTGATTTGAACAAAAAAGAATTTAAAAAATATGCAAAAAATATTTCAGTGGTATTTTTTAAAGAATTTACATGTAAAATTTCTTTGATTTAATTTATTTATTCACAATTTCAAGGAAAAAAATAATTTAATTGACCTTTATTCAAGTCAAACTTGGTCTTTTTTTGAAAATGAAATATGAATTTGAATTTTTTACCAAATTTTAACCTTTATCTAAGAGCATTCCGTGGAAATGTACGAATGAATTCAAAAATCTCGTATAAAAATACTTAAGATCAAGTATCTGAAAAGAAATTTCACAGAAAAGTGCCTTTCAAACAATAGCTGGAGCTGAAAGTTGCAAATTTTCACTTCAATCTTTCGTTTTAAGAGAAAATCAAATCACCTAAGCTCTTTAGTCTCAAGTTACTTAACCAAATCAATTCAATTAAATTAAAATATTCCTCAAACAACGTTTCTTTAGTCAAATCAGGGTTTTTGAAATTATTTTCATTACTGTAATTGTATCTTTGTATTTTTGTGTACTTACTACTTCTCGTTGTTGGCATAGTACTTGTGGTTGTTGTGTATAACCGAGTTGTTGTAGTTGTTGGTTCAGGTGTTGTCGTTGTTGTTGTTGTAGTTGGTCGTCTCATAGCTGTGTGTGCATTTTCCAGTAAATTATTTTAATGCGAAAATTACAAATTTTTTAATTAATTAATTTTGTTTTATTACGAGCACAAAGTTTGAATTTATTGAATTAATATTAAAAACAATAATAAAATTGTGGATGAAGCTTATTTGAAAGTTGATGTAATTATGGGATGTAACGATGATTAATTTTGTGTGCAATTAAAATGAAACTTTTGTTAAACAAAAGAAAATTGTGAAATTAAAAAAAAATTCTGCTAGGATGGTGTCGTGGTCTAGTGCGAACTTAAGAATATTAAAATTTTCATTGGCAAAAATATGAATGAAATTTAATTCTATTTGTTAAAATGTTCATGTTAATCAAAAGAACAAAGTCTAAATTACGTGAAAATCACATAGTTTAATAAATTAAATAGCCAATATCAACACAACAATGCATTTATTTTGAAAATCATGTTTTTTTGATTTAACGCGAATATTCTTGTTCTAGCGTGATTTGTATCTATCTACTGCGAATGACTTTATTATTATTATTTTTAAATATTTTAATTTTTTATGTCCTTTAAATAAAACAAAAAAACATATATTACGTGGAGTGTTCAATAAATTTCTTTAATTCTTATATATAATATATTTATTTTGCATTTTTAAAATGATGAAAAAAATCATACCTCATCCGCCATTTTTCAAGAAACACAACTGAAAAATTGCATGCAATTTTTTCTTCATATTTCTAATAATGGGATCAATATAAATGTGAAATAAAATTATAAAATTATTCCTTTTGTTTATATTTATTTATAAACACCAAAAAAATATATATAAAACTTTAAAATCTTATAAAATTATAGATTTAATAAAAAATTCGCATTAGAACACTCATTCGCACTAGCCCACGACACCATCCTACATGACGGTTTTTGTTTTCAAAAATTAAATTGTCATAATAACTAGACTGAAGTTATGAACGACCTCATCAATGACCTTGTCAGCCTCGGGAGGGGTTTTTCTGATTCTCAGGACTCTTCTTGACACACTTCAGGTGTCATTAACGACTTTTACCCTGTTTTTTTTGCTGTTTTTTAATTTTTTTCTCCGTGTCAATGCCAAAAACGACTAGATTTTGAACGTATTAAGGCCTTGGTAAGTATATAGATTGCTAGATGACACGTATCGGGAGAAGTCCAGAGAGTCCAAAAAACAACTCTCTAAGCTGACAAGGTCGCTGATAGTTTTAGTCTAGTGTCATAATACGTCTATGTAGAAAAAAAGTGAAACTCAACCCAAAACCCATTGACTTTTGAAATTTTTAATAATTTTCGTTTGTGTCAAATGTCGCCCCTCGTTTCCCAGACATTTAGGATTTGCAATAGAAAAAAATGAAAATTGTATCATAAATAAAACATGAAAAAAATAAGTTGTACCATGAGAATTTCCTAAAATAATAACATGCAATAAAAAAATGTAAAACGAATAATTATTTCACGTACCATAAATCCTAATAGTTTTATTTGCCTTCCCCAAAGTATTTGTTGATATGCATGTATAGGTTCCATCGTCAGCCTCGCTAAAATTTTTTATTTTTAATAATATTTTTGATTTATATGATGATATTTTTTCCTCTTGAATTTCATATTTTTCACTGTTTTAAAAACAACATGATGACAAACACAAATTTGCGATGCACAAGAGTAGTGACATAGAAAAAAAAGTAAAAAAGGAAGAAAAAATGTTTTTTAAATTTTTATTATTATATAATAATGCTTTTATAAAGGGAATTGTGAAAGAAACACTCACACACAATAGCATGGAATAAAATCATCAAGGATAAACAACAATAATGGAATAAAAAGGATAACAAAAGTTGATTCGAGTTAAGTATGTAATAAATTAAGCATAAGCTGCTTTTAGTCATTTCAATTTAAAAATCTGTTGAAAATATTCATTTTTTTTTCATATTTTATTTAAAAGTAATTTTTTATTATTATTTCAATTTAACTAAAATTATCCGTTTAACAATCATACCGAATCAACACTAATGATGAGTTTAGTGAATGCCTCACTTCATTTCGAACTAAAAATTAGGATTTGATTAATTTTACACACAGACTAGATAATTTTTACAGACAAATGAAATTACAAATTAAAATAAAAAGAGAACTTTAAACACATGTAGCAACAAAATAACGTACAAAAAAAAAGTTTATGTTTCTATGATTTTATTTTGCTCCTGATTTAAATTTATATACAGCAACATATGTGACAGATATGAGGAAAAATTTTCAGGTGCAATGTTCATTTGAATATTTACGGGTGAACATGTGAAATTGGTATTTGTTGCGATGCTTATTTTTTTAGTTTAAAATGTAAATAATGAAATTTGTTATCTCTGCTGGAAATTGTTAAATATAAAAAAAAAAATAGTTTTTTGTTTTATTTTTTGGGATGAAAATGTCAAAAGAATTGACAAAATATGTTACTATAACAAATTTGGATTAGAATTTTCTAGACGAACAAGTTCCAGTTGAATAAAAGCGTAAAATTTTTATATGAAATATTTTTGTAGTAATTGAAATTTTTTAATCTGTGTTTCATTTTTTTTTCAAGAGTGTAATGACTGAATTTATTTGATTAAAATAATTGAAGATTTTTCATATGAGAAGGCAGCATTGAAGGTGAGAGACAAGAATAGCAAGGCAAAAAAGTTGAACCAGATCTCGTTTGGCTTTACATTTTTAAAATTACGTTTCAACGAATAGGAAACGAGATAAATGTAACCATGACACATTATTTGACATATTTTTTTAATTAAATCGACAGATATTGAAGTGAGGTGATGTTTCACAAGCCAAAGTCTGAGTATCTGGTTGCATGTTAAAAAAATCATCAATTAAGTTCAAAATGATGCATTATCCCATTCCATTGCTACCGAGTGCTATCAGTTTTCATTGAGAATTAATAATTCATTCATAAGAGCATTACAGAAATAAAATGCTTTCATGAGTGGATATTGCACTCTTTTTTTTGCTTTACAACAATCAAAGATGAAATGAAATTGATTTGATACCCGTATTAAAAATAAAAAATTATTATTGTCATCTTACCTGAGGGAAATTATTTCATCCTTTGTACCAGTTGTTGGCATTTGAGTTACAATTCCTGTCCCAATGCTATTGTGATTCATGCTATTTGTATTGTAATATTTATCAATATCGTATGCTTTTAACGATTTTGTTCCTTTAATCCAATAATTGACTGCTAACGGAAATGCTTCCACTGTACATTCGATAGTTACATCGGAATCGACATATGAACCGAATAATGTGCGTGGTGTTGTCACATTTGGTGCAACTAAACATAGAAAACAGACGGAATAGAAAGTAAAAAATAATTAAATTCAAAATTTATATTCGAAAATGCAGATATAAAAATAATTTTAGTAAATTTCCTGTCGAATTGAGAAAAAATGCGATTATTGAGGGGAATTGTGTCGTCTATTACATTTTTTTTTAAATCATTTAAATATTTAAAATTGTTTCAAAAAAACTCAAAAATTGTTATTAAAAGTGTTGAGGGTCCATGTAAATGCGATCGCGTTTATCGTTCACGGTTAAGGTCATCTTTTTTTTTCTTTTATTCAAATACTTCTGCTCTGAATTGGACACAGTTCACATTAAATTTAATAAAATTGCATACTTGAGACTGTGCTCCTACTTTAAACTCAAATATTTATAGAATTATTAATGCTTACATTTAACATTTAGTACCACTCGTTTGCTGATAGCAGGTGGAATATCGTTGCTGGCTACAAGAGAAAAGGTAATTTAATCACAATTATTTTTTATCTCTTTTTTTGTTTAAAAATAAATATTTAAAATACATTAAAAGAAAAGCCAACCTTCAAACAGTCAAAAACTCACTCAAGATTCAGTGAAAACATAAAACCAAAAAAAAAATTCAATTTCAATTTCAATAAAAAAAAATATAAGTTTTAAATTTTCACAAGAATGAAAAGTTTGATGCGTAGGTTAGATAATTACTTACCTATACATAAATAAGCGCCCATTTGTTCTCTTTGTACATTTGATAAATTGAGATAATTCCCACTGAAGGTGTCAACTGAAATTAAAAACAAATGTTTAAGTTACAGGTGATTTAATTAATTAACAAAAAGCTGGGATATAAATTTATGATGAATTACAAATTTAACTGAAGAAAATTGAAGGACAGGTTGAGTTTTGAATTGAAAAGGTGCTATATTTAGAAAATTAATTTTTTCATTTTTATTAAGATATTCAAATTTGATAATAAATATGAGAAATTCTAACCACAAGATGGTTAAGAAGAGTGCATTTCGATGGGACTCGATTCAATCAATGAACTAGTTTGGCGCTTAGGTGGACCATTTTCAGACTCTGGAATCCAAACTCTGATTCTTAAAAGTCTTAAAAAAAATAAAGAAATTAAATTTGACTGGTTGTCAAATGGTTAAATTGGAGTTGATGGATGTAATTGACAGCCAATTCAAATAGTTAAGGGCACTTAAACGCAATCGAATGCTAAAGATGATTGAAATATAAGGTAAGGTTAAAATGAATGGAATTGTTGATTTGAAAGCATTCAGGCGTCGATTCGTCATTTTAGTATTGAAATTTCATTCTCAATGTGAGGCATCAAGTAATTGAGATGCCATTCAATGTTTCACATTTTCCACTTAATATGGATTTTTCTAAACAAAAACTCGAAGCACGTAAAATAAATAATAAACATTTTCAGTTTTACCTTTTATTTGAGTTGCGACTCTTGTGTAAGCATTCATTGTTTTTATCGTTGTTGTTCCTCTAATATTTGTCGTTATATTTTTACTTTTATTGCTATTTCCACTGCTACTTAATCCATTATCATAATTACTGTTGCTAGGTATTGACGATAACCAAATTGGTGCTCCATCATTTCTACGCCACGTTATACGGGGAGTTGGATGACCGTGTGCATTGCAGTAAAGTGATGCATTTTCACCCTCTTTTATTGTCAGATCACTTGACGATTCCTCATCTGATATATCTGGTGGCACTGTTTCAATAAATTTTTTTATGAAATAAATAATTTAAATTTGCACTTTATTCGTTAAATTGCAAATATACTACAATGAATGACCATAAATATTGAATCACAAATGAAATGAAATGAAAATTTAAAAAATTAGGGTGACAATTCATGAATTTTATGTTTAAAATGAATGACAATTCAATGAAAAATGTTCATTCACCCTAATTTGAATAAAATTTTATAGGATACCACAATGACATATATATACTTACAGTAAATATCGACACAACCTAGTTGTTTTTGCATCGGAGTTGTATTAATTTGGCACATATAACAACCACGATCCGATTCCCGCACCGATTTAATTTTCAATGTCCACACAGTGGCCGTTGATTCATCATGGGTGACAGCATATCTTGAATTATGGGTCACCACGCGATTGCCGAGAGCAAGGACCGTTTGATCTGAGGCACGCATCCATCCCACTTTAAAATTACCTAAATTTTTTACACTACAACTTAAGGCTGCTTCACGACCAATTGGCACACTTGTATTTTCTATAGGAGCACCAAAACTCGGTTGCTCATCATCTGTTAAATAATGGTCGATACGTGAATCTGTAATACCTTAAAAGAGAAAAGCAAAAAAAAAATGTTATCATAAATGTAGCAATAGAATATAATAATGATAATAATAAAAGAAGATGAAAAAAAATATAACGTGTTTATTTATTTATTGTAATTTTTTTTCTCTTTGTATTTTCTTATGAAATTGTTTTTCCTGTCGCGTTTTCCATTTCCACCAAGCCCACGTGCGACACAAAAAAAACACACTAAACGTTCTGTTTTCATATTACCTTTAATTTGTAAGTTAAAATAAAAATGCTAATCTCTGTGTTTTTTAACGTTAAAAAAAAATTTTTAATAAAATTTAATAAATCTTTAAATATTGATGAAAAAAACACATTAAATTGACACTCCCTCATGCATTGATAACGAATTTCGCTTTAATAAAATAGAAAAAAAAACTGATTTTATGATAAAATCGCTTTCGAGATTTTTTCTTTTTATTACAATGATAATAATTCAAATACACGTTGCCAATTGCTAAAAGACGCAGATGTTTTCAAGTACTTGTGATAAGAAATAATAACATGGTTTAAGAAGCTCACATAATAAAGGAATATATTGAAATAAAGTGAACGATGGAAAACAAACAAAAAATAAAAGAAAATAAAATAAAAAATTGAAGCAAAAATTATTTATGCATTTGATACGTGACAAATTATTCATTTTTTTTTTAAATAAATTCTATAAATATTATTTTTTTTTCTTCACATTTTTGCATGTTTGCCCGTTTATAAAAATATAAATCTAGGAAATATTAACAAAAATAAGTGTTGGCTTTTATTAATATTTCATTGGAATTTTTTTTAAGTGTATATTTTTTTTCATTGAATAATAAATTTTCAGTAATATATCTATTAAGACTGTTTTTTGATTCTTAAAATATTTATCGTTATTTGAATACGGATTTCGTTTTGTATTAAAAAAGTTACTTCAATCAAAGCTCGATTTATTTGGTGGATTAAATCAAGGGAAAATGGCAATTCTTACAATTCAATTTTAAGTATCTTAAATTCGTATCGTGAAGTCTTTAAGGCCCATTTACTTTAAAATAAAATTTGTCATGTCCCAAAAATTAACTTTAATGGTCACCCTAATTTTTAAGAAATATTTTTTAACAGTGCACAAAAAAATGCAAAAAGTAAATAGAAAGAAATTTCATCGAGCTCTTTGACCCATCAATTGTAAGGTTAACAATAATTTCTATAAGAATTTAAATTTTTTTAATGGCATTTTTAATTTTCGTTTCGAATCTGTCGAGTGCGATCATATTGGTAAATAATGTCCATGAAAGAAGGTTCGAAAATTGTGCCAGGAATTTCTGCAGAGCATTTCTTTGAAGGAAGATAAATGAAGATGATAGATGAAATTGAGATCAGCAGACTGACATTTTTTGACAAGCTCACATGGGAAGAAAAAATTCTTCTCTTAAAGTTAAAATGAGATGACTTGAAATCGAGCTGACTCACATTACTCATGCTGTTCTTTAAAGTTAAATTTAAATCATGAAATTTAATTTTCAAAAGATTCATATACAGGGTAATTTATATTCTTTCTGGTGATCTTTTTTGCACTTTATCGCACTTTATTGCACCCGTAAATCGCGCCTGCCTGCTCTTCTTTGCTTTTTATTGCACTTTATTGCTCTTAATCTTAAGAGCAGGCAGGCGCGATTTACGGGTGCAATAAAGTGCGAGAAAGTGCAAAAAAGATCACCAGAAAGAATAAAAATCACCCTGTATGTAAAAAGTTAGCTTTTGTACATTTTGTAATCCAAATTTAATTATTTTCGGTACACATGAAAAAAAAGTTAAGCCAATCGGTATTTTATGAAAACCTTTCCATATTTTTTCTCTGAAAAATAATTTGTATGAGTTTGAATATGAATGATACATTTTAAAGTGATCCTTAAAATATAATGTACAATGTAAGTAATCATTTACATGATATTTGTTGAGAGGATTTTCCGAGAATCAAAAAGTTTACTTGGAATGTCCCACATACGTATTTAAATGTGAACGAAAGGAAAAAAAAAATAAATAAAACCCTAGACAATGTAAAGGAAATTTTTGAACCGAAATATCTTTTTAAAATAAAAAAAAAAATAATACAGAAATGACAACAATAATAACCAGGAAAAAGGAAACAAAATTTCTATAGAAAATGATTTTATCTGCAATTCTCTAACAATACATTGATTGTTTTAACCCACATACAAATAAATATACGAAAAAAATAAAATAAAAATATAACTGCATCAATAAGAAAAAGAAGAAAAATTGAATGTGACCAAATGTGTCTTATATATGCCTTAAATATCCAACAAAAGATGTTATTGGCATGCAAGCAGGATATTTTTTGTCATAAAAATGAATAAAAATTCAAAGAATGAGAAATAAAAAAAGGAACCTTTTGTGTTGAGCACACACACACACACACATACACACATATCCATACAGAAATGTTACCAAATCATCATTATAATAATGGTGTGCGATACTGATGATGATGATGATGATTACATGCGGGTATACCCACCACAGCCACTTAGTGTTGGGCTTTTTGTGGGCTGTCTTACGACTTACCCAAGATTATATTCACTTTTCACAATTGGAATTCC
>LN483441.1:502770-527199 GCA_900002565.1 Culicoides sonorensis | reverse complement strand
AGGTAGAGTCAAATACACTGTGTAAAACACAGGCCAAAAACACCTACTATAAATAGTAGGGACAGGGTAGTAAAAATAACTTACCCAGCACTGGTCCGAGGACTCAGCAAAATCCCTTTCCACCACTTTTCCGCAATTAAATCGGTTGATTAATTGCTGAAAAGTGGCAAAAAGTCAGGAGCAATGGTTTTTGCCAACCTTATTCGCTGACAGTTCCATTTTCCCTATCTGTGCGATACTGATTTTCTATAGTTTTGATTACATGAAAATAATAGATACAACTAAAAAATAAAAGCAAAATAAAAATAAGGAAAAAATACAAGAAAGAAAAAAAGGTAATATTTTAGTTTCATCTTCCTCAAAACTGTTCAAATGTTACGGAAGCAAACCATTTATCTGTTTTATGTCAACTTGTTGTTTAGTCTTGTGTTTTCGGGGAAGTGGGTGTGGGAAAATTGTTTTGAAAGATTTAGTATTGTGTATGTACTTTAAAAAGGAATGTTTTTGATAAAGTTTTGAAGGCATACATAAAACAGATAAAGTGTGAGCAAGAGATATGAAACAGGATATTTTGTAAATTAGGTTATGGTAAAGGAAACCAACTTGAACAAGTTAGAAATTGTTGTGTGTTTAAAGTAAATTCAATTTAAACAATATTTTATTAAAATATTTTACGAAAAATTATTGGAATTGAATTTCATTTTGAGCATATTTAAAGAAATTTAAAAAACATTTCAAAATTGAATGAATTACATCTTTGAAGTTGGCTTTTTTGAAAATTGCATTGAATTTAAAGGCAATTTACTTGGATTTTACTGTCAATTCTTTAAACAGAGAGCATAAGATCGGTCAATAAGCAAAGGCGGATTGAAAATTATTGACGGCCCGGGGTATTCTGTATAATTTCTTTGAAATTTACGCTAAACTTAACTTTTACAAGACGATCGACTGCAGCCTTTCTGGCATTCGACCCGTATGGCCAATCCGCCCAGTGAATGAGAGAAATTTTTCACACATTTTTAATAGGAAATCAAATCATATCATCATATGTTTTTTTTTCATAATCCAATAACATTTTATTCAAATTAGTAAAAGAACCTGCAATTATATTTCATTTTTTTTCAACATTTGCATACAGACAAATCATTAACAAGAATGTTACTTTTTTCCCTATTGTATCATTCCAATTTGAGTCAGCAGTAAAAAATAAGAACTTTTTTTTTTATTTAAAAAGAACAAATAATAAATGTAGATGAAATTTAAAAGCAAACAACAAACATTTATTGTTATGATGCTTCAAGTGTGAATTTTCTTTTTTTCTTTCTCATTTGCTCTATTTAGCTTCTCGTCGTTAGAGGAAAAAGTCAGTTTTTTTTTTCAAAGTATTTCAGTACATTGTTAAAAAAAATAAATAAATAAATATATTTTTATATAAACATCACATCAAAGGTACTTTGAGCAAAAGCAACAAAAAAAAAGAAGCTTAAAGGCATTTTATAGTGTTGACAGTTGTTATGTGATTGTTGCAAGGATTGTGTTTACCACTTTAATACATTTTCCTTTGCAATACGCTACTGTTACATTTTTTTGTTACAATTTTTTTTGTTATTACAAAGTGATTTTGTTTTTTTTTTGCTCTGTGCTATTTAACTTTCTGTAAAACAATGTGATATTTTTTTCATATTAATTTTTCATTCATAAATATTCGTGTGGCACTGTATGTGAATGTGAACAAACAAACAAAAGGGGTAACTGTTGTTTAATATAAAAGCAAAAATGAATCGTAAGAATCTTTTTTTTGTTATTTTCAATGTTTCTTTTTTCTTCCTCGTTTTTTTTTAACAAAATACCTGGAAGCTGTATTTGAAGAAAACAACTCATGAAAAGTTTTGTTATTGTTTTTAATGCTGTCTTGTGTATACATTTTTGTTTGTTAATTTTTCTCAATTTTATGTTAGGGGATTGGTTTGATAATAATTATTTTCTGTTTTGAATAAAAGGTTTTAAAAGGAAAATTGAATGAAATTTATTCTTAAAGTTTGCAATGCTTCAAGGTGAGTGGAGGTGGATTAATGTGCAGTGTATGAAATTGAATTTGTATCAAATCTTAAATCATGAAAGTTAGTCCAGATCAAACTCTCTCTGTCAGTAATCTAGGCATACCAGTAACTTTTGATGAAATATGGGTATTAGTGAATTAAAAACTCGGGATTTGAAAGCAAAAAGCGGAACAGTTAAAGCTATTCATTTTTTACTAGACTGAAGGAGGACCTCGAGGACCCTCCTTGATATCCTAGCAGTGTCATATACGGCATTTACCCTGACTTTCTATTCTTTTGCTGTTTTTCTACTTTTTTCTTCGTATAAATCACAAAATCAGCTCTCATCGCCCTCTGGAGTGTTCGATCGAAAAACTCAGACACAAGACTATGTATTTTATGATTCTCTATCGATCTGTATGTTCATCAACGACGTTTCCTTGGAAAATTTTTCAGGAAAGTTTTGCGAAATTAATCTCAGTTTTCGGACTTCCTTATAATAATATTTTTCAATTTTAAAAGTCGGGACAAATAAAAGT
This sequence comes from Culicoides sonorensis, assembly GCA_900002565.1. Lineage (NCBI taxonomy): Eukaryota > Metazoa > Arthropoda > Insecta > Diptera > Ceratopogonidae > Culicoides > Culicoides sonorensis. The sequence continues at coordinate 524,621 of LN483441.1, read as the reverse complement.
CAAATCGGAAATCGGGATATTGATTCAAAAATCGGGGTTGTCCCGCTAAAAAGTGCGCAAATGGGATGCCTACAGTAATCCTAACGAAGAAAAATCAACACAAAATATGTTCATCAATTCAAAGAGCGATTTTAGCGTTTTTTCCCTTTACTTCCTTGCTTCTGTAAATTTTGTTCAGAATTTAATACTTCTGGACACACTTTTTTAAGTACCTTGATGTACCTTGATTTAAATCTTCATATAACATTTTAACAAATACCTCTAAGCAGCCTGACACCAACCATGTTCAATGATCGCAATTTCTTAATCTGACAGAAAATGCACTTAAAATTAATGAATTAAAACTGAAAAAGTTATTCTTTGTCAAATATTGTGCGAGAAAAAAAAACAAAACTGAAACAATGAAAGTTTATTTTCAAATAACTGAAATAATACAAAACAACGCTAAAACAACGTTATAAGTTTTGCTGCATTTAAGAACAATAGACAAATTTTTCGCATGAATACTTTAACAGATTTTTGCCCTGGGAAATTATTTAGCGATTTTATTAATACGTATTTTTTTTTGTCATCCTTATTCCTTATTGCAATGAAAATTGGTTTTTTAACTTGTAAAAAAAAAAATAAAAACAATTTTTTTCTTCAATTTTGTCTTCCAAGTCACACTGTGCAACAAAAAAAAATTAATTGCGATTTATAAAATTGAACAAGAACAAGTTCAATTGTGGAATAGTTTGGAAATAGTTTCTCAGATTATAAAGTTCTTGTTACTATTATTTTGTTAGTTCAATGGTATTCTTTTTATTTCTTTTTTTTCGGATGACAACGACAAACAAAGTTTATTTCAATTTGTGAAAAGAAAAAATTAAATTTTATTATTTTGTTTCAACAAAGTTTTCCTATTATTTTTTATTTTTATTGGTTCATAACTAAGTTTTAAACGCCTTTACTTGTCCTATTATTATAATAATTTTAGTTTTATTTTAAAATATATAAATAGAATACAGGTTTGGCAATGGTATAAGGAAATAAACTTTTAACTATGAAATACTTTTATGGCTTTTCTCGTAATTATTCATAATTCACTTAGTAAAGTGTTTGTTGAAACATATGAGAGTCAAAAATGTTAAGAAAATGGCTAAAGGTGTTTTGAAAAAAAAAGGGAGAGAATGCAATTAATATTCAAATTGAAAGGGCGGCAATGCTCTGTCGCGCGTGAATTCCTAGAAATAAGGCCTCTATGCACAAAAAAATTCTTTAACTCATTGTAATGTAATTGGCGGTGTATTTTCATATTAGATTTCATATTGAAAGTCACTGTTCTAATTTTAACTTTAACCCACATAAAATTGATGAAATTAAGATTTTATTTCTCGATACGGTTTTCAATGCTATGAATTTTAATGAAAAAACATTCTCTCAATGTTGACATGCCTTCGTAAACAACAATTTTGTATAGAAATAAATTTTATACATGTTCATTTAACTCTAATAAAAAAATAATGAGTATAAGCTGCTTTACACGTCACAGCAAAATATTAAAAAAAAAATCCCAGTACTAAAATATTTACTTTTGATTTTATTTTATAATAAATATGATTTTTCTTTGATCTCATACATGAAAAAGTAACAATAATAATAACATAAAATAAATGATTTTGTCATGTAGGAGGCGAATATGAAAGCAAATAATATATAAAATTAATAATCTATGCTTTTCACATGCTCTCATGGTTTATATTCATAAAATAACATTTCAGTACTTTTCTTATCAGAAATTGTACAGACAAAAGTTCACACAAATCAATCTTTTAACGGAGTGTATTTCAAATAAGCCTCATATTATTTCACACACTACATGATATTGAGAGCAATAATAAAAGTAGGGATTATAAGTGTTTGTTCATATAATGCTATGACTTGGTTGAAAGAAAAAAAATGCTTATTTTCTTTTCTAAGAATTTTGTCAAAGCTTTAATATTAACAAATTTTCTGTAATAAAAGTCAGTGTAAATAAATTAGGAAGACAAAGTATTAAGAAACAATTATTATTTATATGCGAATACAAGGGATTTTGTGGTATGTGTTGAAATAACTTTGGTATTTTTGTTTGAAATTATATTAAATTTACTGTTTTCAGAGCATAAAAATTTTCATTGTATTTGAAAACAGTTTATTGTAAATAATTTGGTGTTTCAAATACTAAAATATTTTACTTTAAAAAAAATTTATCAGTACTAAAATACAAAAAACCGTAAAAAAATTCATTGGAAGGAAAAAAGCTAATCGATAGTTTTAAATTGTTCTTAAATGGCAAAAAAAGGATGATGATTTTTTTTTTGTTTAAATGAAAGGCACTTTAATAGTTATAATAATGCCATTCAATGTTTTAATATAATCTTAGAAATAAGCAATAAAATAATGCAAAATGGCCGATGATGATTATGATGGGATAGTAAAAGGATAAACAAAAAAAAAGAAGAAGAAGAAAATATAAAAATCTAAGAGCATCAAACACCAGCTGAGTCACGTAGTTAATCGATTTAGAAAAACTTCAAAGTCATTGTGATTGAATGTAGCAAAAAAATGATAGAATTGGTTTTACATGCAAGTTAAGTTTTTTTTTTGCTTTGTTTTCTTATAATTTTGCATTTTTTTAACAAATTATGGTAAAATTTGATGACTTTCAAATAAAATTTTATGATGGTGGAAAGTTCGCTTTACAATAAAAAATGATTGAATCGATTAGAGGAATGAGTTCGACTTATGAAATGTGGGAGTGAGCTTAAGATCTTGGGTCATAAATTGATGATTAAGAAACTTTAACGGTTTTAACCATTTTAGGCTTTAGAGCCCAATCCTAGCTGTCCTCCTTATTAATAAACACTGTTAGTTGAAAACGCTCCACAGTGCCAAGTCTTTTGGTATTCAGATGGAGATTTTTGATTACTTTTTTTTTCAGGTTGTTTGATGGATGCAATTTTAATTGCATTTCCTGTTAATTTGGATAAAAATTTCGACAATTATGAGCGCTCTTGCAATTCAACCTTATAATGTAGGGTCGTTTTCAAATTACAGTGAAGAAAACTTGAATTTTATCTTGCAAAATCCACTTAAAATTAATCAAGTGGTTCCAAAATTTCATTTGAAATGGGTAAAATGACTTTTATGACAATTTTTTGTCATGTCACGAATTTCTATTGTATCAATGAAACTTTTTTGATACTTTTTTAGAATTAACTCTCGCAATGGAGCTAAAATCCCTCAAACTGATAAAAACTAAACAAAAAAGTGATTATTTTTAACGTATCAACCACCATTCACTGAATCAGATTTGTTTTGCTTTGAATTTTCTGTTTTGAAACCCATAATTTATGTCAAAAATATATATTTTTTAAATTTATTTGACGTGACTCTCACTTTATACACCAATTGTTTGCATGTATTTTTGTGTCAAATAAATTTAAAGCGCGTATAAAGTTGTCATAAATACGTTGCACATTGAGATAAGACTGGCAAGAAACCACAAACATTTCCTACAGTTAAATATTCAAAAATTACAAAATATCTCAATGTAGTCACTTCGCTACAGATGTTCAAATGAAAATAAGCGGAGCAATAATGAAAAATTTGAAAAAGGAACGATCACGCATTTTTACCATTGCAAAAAAAAAATACTAATAATTCATTCATGCTATTTATTTCAGTATTTTTTTTGTATTTGGTTGAAAATTTTATTTAAGAACCTTTCATCTTGAATTATTTTTTTGCAAATAAGATCTGATAAGAATATTCATGAAATGAATAAAATGTTGCTTTATTTTTTTACATTTTAGCGTATAAATTCACTATCAACTAAAATTCATACAAACATACAAGCAGTTACGAGTTAGTTTGAAATATGACCCTTTATTATGACGTATTTATTATCCGACCGTCACATTTTTTGAATTTATATGCTAAAGATAGGTACTAAACTGAATGTACATGTTACATAAGAGACGAAATTTATTTTCTTTAGTAGGCTCATCAGTATATATTTTACATTTTTATCATTCGTCGTCGTCGTTCCTCTCAATCCTATTCACTTTAGTTGTAGCTATGCTAGAAAATCTTTCTTTTTCCAGTTCCAACAATAATAACAACAATTTCGAAAAAAAAAAGGTAAAGAAAAATTGTGATATGCAAGATGGTAGATAAGGAGCAACAACGGTGAAATGTACAAAGATGAATAATAAATAAATATCTTCTCTCAGTTACTCTTTTTTTTTTGTTTCAATGAAAAAAATAAAATAAAAATGTAAAATTTTTACAAGATCTAATAATAATAATACTAAGATAAAAAAAAATGGAAAAAAAACTTCAACAGAAGAACTTCTATTATTATATTAACATTAGACATTTAATTTTATTTTTATCATTATACACATAAATTATATTATAATAAAAAAATACCTCGTTTTCCTCATTTGACTTCAGTTTAAGTCACGCTTATGATTTATTTATTTGAAAAATATGAGATGAAAATTTGTAATAAAAAAATATGAAAATGCTTTTAAATTATTATTATTATTTCATTTCATTATATTTCACAATGAGTTTCATTCCACATGAAAAATAATACAACAGCAACCAACTTTAACCAATTTCAACCACTCAACTGTTGAAAACTTAATTCAAATAATATGACGCTCAACTAATGAAAAGATGTCATAGAATTTAATGAAATTGTGACTTTGCATTTCCATGTCGCACACAGTGAATCAAAAATTATCTGAAACTTAAATTCATTGTCTCAAGAAATTGGGATGTTAAAAAAATTGAGAAAAAAATTTTTGTGGTTTTACTGATTTTACACATTCGTGAGCAGTGGCTTAGGGTAGTTGGAAGATTGCGGATTCAATTCACTTATTGTGTTCGGTGAACACCAAGGACGATGAAATGGTGATGATGATGAAAACTATGCAATGAAAGTTTTTATGCCATAGCAACATTTTATTCAGATTTTATATGTCACATGTTTAATTTTTGTACTTTTTTTTGCATTGTGCGCTTGGTTACATGAAATTCACTCTTTTAATATCAAATTTATAAGGAAAAAAATATTTTCAAAATTTTATTGATAAATTTTTATTTTTCTGATCACAGTATTTGATGTCAAATTTCCTTTAAAAATTGAATGAACTGAGGGTTTGTAATAAAAAAAAACAAAAGAATTTGTCATGAAATGTCTCTAAATGTTTAAAATAGTTGAAATTTAAATTTTTTTCTGAAATGCACCAGAGAAACAAAGACGAATATTTATCAAACCTTTAAAAAGAAAAATTATTCAAATTGATGCATTTTTTTCTTGTTTGGTATTAAATTTTATCAGAACGATTTCCACTTCATTTGAATAAGACGAGCAAAAGACATTTGAATCCATTTTATTGGGTTAAGTTGATACTTTTACAGCATTTCATGTCGATTTCGAAAAAAATGTGCTAGTAAGACATTTTATTAGTCTCCTGTTTTTGATGATAAACTTAGGTAAGGTTAGGTTTTACAAGGGCACCATCGTGGTCTCAAAGAGTCCTATTGTGGTCTCCTCGATAAAAATCGATGATAAACTTTGAAATTGCAAGTTAAATTACATCTCTAGGAATGCGCTCAGTCATAAGAACGTTCTCTTTTTTTTGTTTTTTTCCTTTAAAATTAAAAGAAGAAAAAATCAGTTGAATTGTCATAACAAAAGTACTTTAATTTAACAGAGGAAGAAAGTTCATACAAACTTTAGTGCATATATTTTCATATATTTTATAAACATTTCAGTCATTTTATACTCTTGACATTTTATTTCTTATTCAAAAAAAAACTTATCTTTTTAATGTTACTTTTCATTCTTGTCTAAATTATACATCAATGAATGTAAAAATGCTACAAATGAAAGAAGAAAATAGTAAGAGAAAAAAATATATTTTAATATGCATGAGGAAAGTGCACTCTTATACGAAAAATTTGTGTAATTTTTCAAGGAAATGTAAAGAGAGCATAAAATTTCTTTCTTTCACCATAAATGTCAGTTACATCTTCTAGTTGTCATCATCGTTCTTGTTCACATTGAAACAAAATAAGATCAAAACATCAAATTTCTATACAATGACACACACACACACACACATTCACTTAAATCCAAGTTTATTGTTAGTACAAATTTTAAGTAGTATGACGAGGAAGACGAAAAATTTATATGTGTGTGTGTGTGTGTGTGTGTGTGTATGAATAAAATCTAATATTATGCCATAAAACCTACTTTAGCTACTTATACTAATAAAATTTATTATGCAACTTGAATAGATGCGTTTCATTTCAACACATATTCCAAGAGATTATTCTATAAAATATCAAGTATTATAAAATGAAATTGCTGCATTTTATGTGTTAAAATTTTTCTTTTTTCACTGTTTCATCGTAAAAGTGGATGTGGAACATTTTGTTGATATCATAATAACATTACTTTTGTATGTACAAGAAAGAAATTTATTTAGATGTTTATATTTTGAAGGCGGCTTATCGTCGATCATTATTCATATTAAATTTATTTTTTGTATATAGTCAAGTTGAATTATGAAAATATTCTGAAGGCATGTCAAAAAGTGATGAAGTTTTAAGACTAACATGAAAACACATTTGTTTCATACTGAATTTGGTTTTTTTCTTACAACAGTTGTTAGGAGTGCAAATGAATTAAAAATGATAAATTGAATTGAAAATATTTGTTGTTTGTCGTATTATGATGTTAATCTGTAAAATTATTGAGTTAATTTATGTCTGTTTGGTTTTTTAAGGGTTTTTTGAGGTAATGTCTGAAATTGAAGTAATTTTTTTGAAGTTTCATTATCAAAGTGCATCTTCATATGACCAGAACATCCTATAACTATGCCAGTTGCCATGTGACGCTAACTAAACTTATTAAGGAAAAATTCAGAATAACGATAGACAAAAAATTCGTGGTTTTAAAAAATCAGCAATTTCGGAAATTGTCGCGTTCTTTAAAAATTCTACGATTTAGAAATTTTCCGAGAAGTTTTCTCGATTTTCCGTGGTTTTGGAAAATTGTTGATTTTCTACGATTCTTGTAAAAGTCGCAGTTTTCCGTAAATTAGCCACTTTGAAAAATTCAACCGTTTTCTTTAAACAGTCAGACGCAATCATAACGCACAGCATGAGCGCCACCAATTTTCGTAAATTTTATCCAAATCGACAAGTTTCTTAGATAATTTCATTTTAACAACACAAACAGTCATCAAAAATATTAAATTACTGTAATCATATTTTTAAATAACGAAAATTGAAATTAAAGCTCAATCAAATTTATACTGATGAATTTCAATTCATATCATAAATTACTCGATATAAACAGTTGAAGAAAAATAAATAAAAATCATCATTGAATGACACCAATTTTTGCAGTTTCATGTAATAATGATGTTATTTTTTTCCTTTTATAATATTTTTTTGTTTGAATTGAAATTTTGTTGTTAAAAATAAATCATTAATCATACTAATAATAAAAATAACTATCACTCAAGTTAAATCCGGACGTCTTTCACTATTGTTATGGTTTTTAAGAAAAGAGAATTTTTTTTAAAAAAAACAAGAACTTTTCAAAAAATAACAAAAACTTTGGATCATTACAAAATCCAGGATTATCATATCATTAACAAATTTGAAATTATTCATCATTCCATGGTGTTTATTTTCAATGTTCTTATAAAAGTAATGAAACAAAAAATTGTATTTAAATTTAATTAAAAATATTAACTCTTCTCACTTAGTAATTCAAAAACAAAACAGATTTCATTGTTTTAATTTTTTGTGTCTATTTGTGATTTCAATGAGAAAAAAAAGAAAACAAAACAACATAATACCAAACAAAAAAAAATTAAGTTGGAAAAGCCAAGGATTATTTTAAAGGAAAAAGTGAAATGATTAATGTTTTGCATTTTTTATTTTCACTTAGTAACCACTTTGAAAAAAAAAATAATTTAACAAACATAAGGACTAACTTAGAGTGAAAGAAAAAGATAAACTAACAGATTTTTTGTCGACCCTTTTTTATTTTTATTCTATTCTTTAGCAATTGAAATTGAAATGAAGCAGAATGAGTGGGGGAGAAAAAATTATTTTTTGAAGGAATTGAAATGATCTGATAGTGTGGCTTTGATGAACTTGCTCAAGTTTTTTTTTGTTTGGATGGAAATTTTTAAATAGCGATTTATCTTAAATAAAGAGACTTAATCAGTGATGTTATCTTGAAATGAAATGAAAAAGGTCAGTTGATTCAATGTTCATATTTCATTTACTAGTCCCAGTAATCATTTTTTGAATGTATGCCTAGTGCACATTTCATATTTCAAGACCCAATATTTAAAAAAAATAAGAATTTAAAAAAAAAATGTTTCTGGTTGTTTTCAAGGTTCGAAAATTGATTTTTTATCGACATATGTTCGTTAGTTACAGGTCACACCTATGTTTGAAAACTAAGAAAATCAAGGTCCAAAGTCGATGAAAAACAATTTTCTAATCTCCAAACAATCAAAACCATTTTTTTTAAATTCTGATTTTTTTGAACTATTTGGCATTGAAATAAGTTCATTTTGAGCATAATTTAACAAGTTTTTATAGACATTTTTACAAATAAATCATATAATAAAAGAAATGCCTTAAACTAACTGACTCTCTAAGTTCAATTAAAGCCATAAAAACATAACGAGCTGCATAAACAACTTTTAATGATACCTTTATAGCAAAAGATGAAAACGTCTCGCTTTAGGAAAAATAAGCAAAACGAATATTGTGAGAGAATAATGGCACATAAAAAGTAAAAAAAATATTAATCTGAGCGTGAAATTTGTCCATGAGCGCATTTACAGTGACAGAAAATCATTGCACATGAGAGTTTTTTGAGCTGTATTGTGAAAAAACGTAAATTTAAGCTCAAAATTCTGTATTTTCCATTTTTTTGTCAACCCAAAACCAATAGGACACCAGTGGGAACACGGTCCATTACTTTCCCATCCCCCTCCTGGATATTACTTTGATAAACTGGAATATGAATACCCAGACAGCACAATTATCGCATTTTTTTCTCAAAATCATCAGGATATACCCTTGAAAATAAAAAAAAGGAGATAGATAAATTGATAGTACGACTTTGAATAATGTGTATGCCAGGAGAATCGAAGAAAATGATACAAAACATCATTTTTCATTTATTTATGTTATTTTATATATATATATTTTTTTTTGTTGGTCCATAATTCACCATTATTTGTATATTTTATTTTACTTCCCGCTTTTTCTAACCTACATCTTTTAGTATCAGATCGAATAAAGGTTGTCAGCTAATTCGATACAGTGCTATTTATAATATTATGAATGGAAATAAAGAGACTTTGTGCGTGCACGGCTGTTTTTCACACTGAATGATCAAATAAATGATTTGACCTTTCGAATTACATTTTTATTTAAAGTTTACTTAGGCGTGATTCTAAAAGTAGATACGATTATTTTCAACTTTGATGGAAAATTTTTCATTTATGTCCACACATATGTCGAATAAAATGACGTTATTTGTATTTAATTTGATAAAATCACGACCTTATTTGAATTGAAAAGCAAACACAAGTTAAAATTTTTTTTTTAAATTAAAATTCCATTTATAAATAAATAAATTAATAATGCTTAAAATACATCTTTTGATGAATTTTTAATCAAAAATGACTGTGAACGACTTGTGTAAATGAATGATTAGGTATTGGCCTGATTTTTCTAATGCTTTTAATTTTAACGCATAACTAAGCAAACATAATCAAAAAAAAATAAAATAAGAACAAAATTATGTATACAAAAGCTATGAATGGTAAAAAAAGGAAACAACATAAATAAAATGTTGAAATGAAAATATTAATGAAGATGAATAGCGTAATTTTTCAGTGTAAGCATAAAATCGTACCGTCGTCATCATATCAGCATCAATCTACATTTTCATTCATCAGTACATTAATTTTGTCACGCGAGACTTTTGATGCCACTCCATTCTAATGTCCATCCATATTTTATGAGTGTATCTAAATGTAATAGCATGGATTCTATCTTGTTTATCATCATCATTTTGAATTCTTATTGTTTGTTTTGTTTTTTTTTCATTTTTTAATTTTAATTTTTCATCTTCCGAAAATGGAAGCGACTAGACAAATAATAATAACAATAAAATAAATTGTGAATGCAAACAAAAGGAAGAATAGAAAGAACAATTTAAAGTGTGACGATAGAAAATAATAATTCAATTCAACTGAAATTGACGATGCTCCATTTTTTCATTTAGCAAATTTTCTTAAATTATTCTGTTTTCATTCGTTCGCTTTTTTCTCCTAATTGAGCATGATATGAAATGAATTTGAAATGTTGAATTGAATAATCCAAAAAAGTCAGAAAATAAAAATTAAATGTTAGATTCTCTGAATATCTTGAGCTCATTACATTTGAAAGCTGATGAATTTTCTTTGAATTTTCGATTTTTTCAAGGAATTTACAACTTTTTCTAAATTTTTCAACCTGAGATGTTTGAATGGACGTCAAATTAATTTTTCATTGAAAATATTCAGTTGAAAGTAGTTCAAATGACTCAAAAAAATTATCGAGACATAATATTTGTCTATACATTTTCCTTTTACACCACAACAATCATCATAAAGAGCAAAATTAACGAATAAAAACAAAACAAAAGATGAAATGTTTACCCAATCGTTAAATTGCTCCCCATCGCACCTGTCTATTGGTTTTTTATCATATTTTATTATAGTAAATGTTTTGTGGTTCTTTCATTTCATACAACTGACAGTCTAACTTTTGTTCTGAATTTTATTTCACACAAAAATTTGGTTTACCATTATTTTTGGTTGAATGCTTTAACATTTGTTATGAAAACACAAATTGAAGTGAAACAGAATTTTTGGCTATTTGCTTGATTAAATATTTCACTAATTTTAAATTATTTTTTTTTTTTTTAAATCTCATCTAATTCACTTGAGAAAATATCAAAAAAGTTACAAATATTTGTTTTGACTTTAAAGGCAAGTCACATTACAAATACCAAGGGACATCCTTTAAAATTCATTTGAATGCATGGACGTCATTTATATGCATTGACAGGAATTTTTATCAAACAAACTCTTAATTGTACCTTTTATTGAAATTAAAACTGTTAAAACTTCTATCATTTTTTTCCAATGAATTTCCAATCAGCATCACTCATTTATATTTTTTTCATTGTGATTAAATTGAAAACATCAAAAGTCAGAAAACCTTTTTGAATTGTCCTAAAATTCACTATTTTCCATCAACAGATCAATTTTACAATGAAATTGTGCTTACTACGGAGAATAATCGTTACTTTTTATTTTTATCTGATCATAAATTGCACAAGTCAAACATAGAAAAATTTTCCATTGAATTTTTTTCTCTTTTGTTTTGAATTTCTCGATAAAAATTGCTCCGTTGCTCCACATTTACAAATGAATGTGCTTTAATTATAGTTTGATTCAATATTTGTTCTCCTGTGAATAATCAACGTGAACATCAAAATGTGTGTAGTCTTTCATTTTCACATAACATATCAACTTACTCTACATTCAAAAATTCTTCCTGATGTCACACACAAATATTTTTTCATTAAAATAACAGCCGGACGATGTGTGTGTGTGTGTGTGTGTGTGTATGGAAAATTTCAAATAACATCATGTCGCGTAGTTCAATGGAGATTGTTTGATGTTTTGTATCAGCTATCAATCATTCAAATATTGTATAGAATTTATTGATATGATTGAAAAACAATCACCTTTTTACTACAATGGTATTAATTTTTGTTAGTTTTTTATTATTATTATTGAATTTCTATTGAAAATTAATTTTTTTTAAATTGAAATATGAATTCAGAGGTGATTCATACTTAATTTTCAATTTGACGAAATTAATAACTGAAATTCAATATTTTATCACAGTTCATGGCTTTTGGGTGAGCTTTCATCAATTTCAGTCTTTTTTTTTTTACAGATATTTATTGCCATTTTGACTATTTTTGGACAAAAACCGTTTAGATCAGGGCCATCTTTCACAATCCGCTCTCATCAGCCATAATCATCCTTTGCTTGCTCGGCATGACCTATCCTAGTTTATTGCAGAACCTCTCTTACTATTTCGAACAAAATAAAACCATCACAATAAATAAAAATTATCACAATCACACAATGCAGCGATAATTAATTTTAATATTCCCTGTGGTGATTTACTCAATTCATCTGACTTGTTAAAAGTGAAATATAACGCTTATTTACTCACTTAAGCTAGTAATAATAATTATAATTAATAATAATCTCGCATTTATTACTCTTTTTGTGACATAATTTAACTATTTTCTCTTATTTCCCGATTAAAAGAATACCATTTTAATAATACTCTGATCTGCGTTAATTAATGTTCATAACTTGCAAAGAAATTTTCTCATCATACTCTCTCTTATTGGTCTTGGTATAGAAAATATAAAAATAAAATTAATACTATAAATGTTAAGTGCATAAAATGTGTAATGATGATGATAAACGTTAATATAAATGAAGCCTTATTATAGGCAAACTAATTAGTTACAATAATGAATTACTTTTAATAATGATACGAACAAGTTTATACGATTCTGTGAGTTTTTTTATTATTATTTTTCTACCGTATAATGTAGGACATTTATTATTTTCTAGGAATGTTCAAATACGATATTGTTGCTTTCATTTCTACTTCATTTGGTTCTCACACATGTTTTTACACAATCATTAGGATGATCAGAAATTTCCGGGATTTTAACAATTCTTATTCTATGTAGATGAAAATAAATAAAATTGGAAATCCTAGAGATAATCGCAACAAATTGTGTAAGATACGTGTGATAATGATTCTTCTAATGCTTTTGCATGTGTTTTATTTAGCAGAAAGAAAAAAAAAATAACAAGTAATGTCATTTGTTATTGGCTTAAAAAAATAAACGACAACATCAACTTTTTGACTGTGAGCAACATCATAAATTTCAAGCACGCAATGAATACTGCAAATTAGAAAATAAATGATATTTACTTAGAAAATACTGACATACATTTTTTTTGTTGATATTTCTTATAACTTGTAAAAATAATGGACTTTGTTTGCTTATGATATTATCATTTAATGTGATAATCGAGTGTGAGATGTTTCGTTTTTGAAGTTATCCATTTATTCATGTACGATAGGCTTCAACTTTGTAGAACATTATTTTCATGTATTTCTAACATACTTTCAAACACAAGGAAATCAAAACATGTGTATGTTATCCCCTATGTAAGGCCAATTTAATACGCGTCGAATGAATCTTTAGCAAGCTTATCCCCAAATTTCTTATTTAATTATTTTAAAAAAATCCAATCCCTTATTTCACCATTTTTTAGTGCAAAAAAAATTTTTATTTTAGAATTTTTCCATAGTCTTATTATAAGAATCACGTTAAACCTTATAAATTTAAACAACTCACTCATAGAAGTGTAAAAGACAGAATAAAAAATTAAAAGTTACAACAAATTAATTTTTTTTAAATTGATTTTTCTTGCGATTGATAATGGAAATTACTTTGAAATTCCTTGAATCAAGAAAAAAAAACTAATTTATTGCTAAGATGACTTGCAAAAATGATAAATCAATTCATTACTTTCTTTAGACATAATTTACGAGAATTAAAATGTTAAATGTATTGAAGTCAAAGAAAAAAATCATTAATTTTATTAATTTAAAATAAATTTATTTTTAACTCAATCTCTGTATTTGAGCATACTTAAAATTTGAGCTTTTTTTCTTATTTTTCGTCTACGAATCATAAATCAACATTATTTACTGGCAGTTGTCGGAGAAGATTTAATTTAGGTTGATGACGCATACATAATTCGTATATGAAATGTGTAATACTGATTTTCAGCGCATTACTCGTGGAATTGAAGGAAAGTGCGCTCATTTCGTCTGTTCGTTAAACCAAAATGGCTGACATGCAAAATCATGGGTTTTCCAAAATGTTGAAATGTTCCAAAATCGCTGACACTTCAAAATCGTTGAATTTTCGAAAGCCGTGGAATTTTTCAAAATCAAGTAGGGTCGTGGAACTGTCTACCGTTCGTAACTCTCTAGCTTGTTTTTCAACTCCTTCCGGATCATAAGAGAAATAATCAATGTAGAAGCCTAGTTTTGGTTGAAAATGACTTATTTTGACGTTTTATTACCATTTAGGCAAAAACATGACAAAAAAATTCTTTGCCTATATTTCGATTTTTTGCAAAATTCGAAGAATATTTTTAACTAAAAATTGGCCTAATGTGTGTATTTTTATCTATTTAAATTAACTTACTACAACCAGAAATTCATATTTTTAATTAAAAAAAAATTAAAATTTTTAAATTTTAATGAAAATTCGGTTTTGGTCATATAGTACCCCATGTTCCGGAAGGAGTTAAGAAATTTTTACTTGAACAGCAGGAATTTTCATATTTTATTTAATGATTGAAAGCAGTTCTCTAATAGAATTGGGCTTTATTATTAATATATAGAAGCTTAAATTATTATAGAAAATAAGTTATTCAACATAACAAAATGAATGATATGTGTTCTTAAGGTAACCATAGGTGCAGGTGGTAGCTCGACCCTATTACCGCGATTTTTTACGAAATCGTGGAAAATCGCAATATTTTCAATACAGCGGATTTTTCCAAAATGCACTTGTGAATATCTTTCACGATTCACGATCTAAATTTTTATTTCCATTATAAATTTTGTTAATCAGCTTATTTTTACTCTTTTCTTACTTACAAAGAATATTTAAAAAAAAGTTAACAATCTTCAAGGAGTTACTTAAAATTTCATCATAGAATTACAAGAAAGAAAAAAAAAATATAAACATAATATAAAATTAAATATAATTTCCTTTTTAAAATGTTACATAAGTTCACTTATCAGTAACACTTCAACAAAATTATTGCTTCCTTTTAACTTTGTTGCTATTACACAACAAATTATGTATTCGCATTTCCTTTTAAAACAACGATGATGATTTTCCAACACGATATTCAAGCAACAGAAGAACATCATATCGCCATATACGAGCAATAAAAATAAATTTAACGAAAAAAAAGAGGAAACTGAGTGTAGCATAAATTTCAAATTGAATGACAGAAATTACTGTTCCTTCTTCATCCTCTCCTCCATCATTATATTTTCATCTTTTAATATTTCACACAGAACACACCAAGTTTTCACGCAGTCTTCGCAATCATAATAATAATAATAATAATAATTAACAAAGTTATTCAATTAGTACAACTTTGATAATAAATTAAATGGGGTAGGGAATCTACCTGTAAAATTTTTAGACGTGTCTCTGCCTGCTTTAGCTTTCAGATAAAATATGTGTAAATATTGAGGTGTTGCTTTAATTAGTCGTGTTTCAATTTGAATGGCTGTGTGTGTGTGTGTGTGTGATGCAATGCCGCTAAAATTTTATAGACAATAGCAAATATTAACGTTATTATGTATGCAGTGAACGCTATTATCAACATTAATTTAATTGTGTCTCTGTATGCTTATAAATTTGAATGACACATTGTAGGAGTGAGGGCACCATGAAAAAAAATAATATTTTATTAGATTTTATTTCAAAATTCAATTTTTGATTTCAACTCATCATCAAGGTTAATAAAAGTCATCATAATAAAATAAAATCAAATGAAATAGTTTTGAAGTATTCTCAAAACTTTCTTAGAAAATAGTTTTATGAAATGTTTCATAAAATACTTAAATAGGATGAGTTGAACACTTTATTACATTTAACTTGGTCTTATTTCATCATAACTTAAGTTATTTTATTAAGGAAATGATTACAATCTCAATGTGAAAACATTTTTATATATAAATGTTTAGTTTTTAAATTTTCTCTTCCCATTTTTTTTTTATATATTCGATGCTCATCCTAAATAATATTAAATAAGTTTAGAAATTTTCAGATTTACGTGAATGGGTTTAGTAAATATCAGGGCAAATGATATGAAAAAAGTTTTTCTTCTCTTTTGAAAGGAAGAGACCTACTTATTTTATTCTTGTCTTAAAATACAGAAAAAGAACAAACTTTTAAGAATAAAACTATCAATGAGTAAAAATAAAAATAAAATAACTTATAAAAGGTAAATAATGAAACGTCTTTTTATCTTCTTATAAATTGAAAGTTTTAGTATGAGATTATTTTTGATTGGAAAAATTTAGCTGAAGAAAAAACGACAAATAAAATCAAAATGGAATTTTATTTATAAGAGGAGTTTTTTGAACTTTCATTGAAAAAATGGCATAAATTTGAATTGAAACTTCAAGTGCTTTAACATAGGCATGTTTTTACCTTCATCTTTTCCACAATTGAAAGTTTAGCTCGTTTTTAGGGGCTTTTACATTCTAAAACGTCTGCTATTTAAATATTCTGAATGAAACATATTCAGATGACAGTGTCATGTAGAATTGAAGCACGAGTCAAATAAAAAAAATCAACGGCCAAAAATTTATTTTATTAAGTCACAGGGACCTAAAAGTCCCTGGATAGGATGAAGGTTAAATAGGCCAAGCCTGATTCAGGAGTAGATCGAAAATTAATAAAGGCCCTGGCATTATGTATGGTTTTCTTTAAAATTTACGCTAAACTCAACTTTTACAAGACGATCGACTGTGGTCTTTCTGGCATTTGCCAGATTGCCCGTATGAGCAATTCACCACTGTGTTGAATGGTATGTATCCCCTTTAATCGAAATTCTTCCGTTTAAAAGTAATAAATTTATATACGGTATCACATCTCATAATAATCCTTTAATAAAAAGTGTGAAAGGTGATCTAATCTGACAAAGGTTAAAAACTTCAATTGTGTAATATGATATTTTGATTTAATTTAAATTGAATATATATTAACATATGATCGATGGAAACGCTTCGTTAAACGTAAATTTCACATTAAAATGTAAATAATTTAAAGTTTGTGATCCCTTTTCCATTGTAGTCACACATACGTTAGACAAATAAATCCTTTTTCACAACTGATAACACAAACTTGGTGTTATATTCAACAGTTTTAGTACCATAATAACCTGTAATCAATTTTTCACTTTCCTTTCTTAGAATGATTTCTTTGAAATGAAAAAAGGTATCGATAATTCCATGGAAAAAAATGAAATCAATAAAGAAAGCTTAAGTGGAATTTAGTTACTTTAATATTTTTGTGTGCAATGGCCAGTTAACATTGTACTAGAAATTTATCTGAATAAATTTAATTTATATATTTTTTTTCTTTTTTCTGCAGTATCTTATCTGTTATTATCTTTTTCTCTACTTTGAGTTTAGATACATGGAAGATTTATTGAATTGACATAGGAATAATTTCAAAGTATTAAACGATGATTACACGATATATGAGATATGATGTTGAAATGATGTGTTCTATGAAAGAAAAAAAAATAATAAAATAAGATCATCCTTTAAATGTACTTACCATTTACAGAATTGATGAGAAAAGAACTAAACGAAAAAAATCCAAAAAGCATCCATTTTATGCCACACATTCCGGTCACGTTATTGAATTTTATTTTTATTGACAGATTTTATGGCATTTTAGGGTGCCTCCTGTTGTATATTATTGTATTATTATTATTGTTATTATTATTTTTTTTTGTCAAAACAATGCACATACACATGGTGAGGACATGTAAAAAAAAGAGAGAAAAAAATAATTTTAGCTTTTATTTTTGCTTACGACATCTATTTCAATATTTTCTTTTCTTCAGCTATTATTAGTTGGCTGTTAACATTATCGATAAATAAAAGTTCATAGGAAGGAACACGTTAATTTTATAGTGAACCGAGATTCTTAGATTTTTTCTTTGATAAGTCCCAAAATCTTCAAAATTGATCCGAGAACACTGAAAGCTGAAAACGCCCCGCAGTACAAATTGATTTGGTCCGCAGACGGAGATCTTTGATTGACGTTTACAGGAAATTTAATGAATGAAATTTTTATCGCATTTCCAGTTAATTTGGAACAAGAATTCGAGTATCATGGGCACTCTTTTAGTCTATGCATAATATGCGAAATGATCTGCGGGCATTTTAAACTTAGAGTGTACAAAATTAACATTCTTTAATATTTTGAATGCATTTCCATGCATTTCAATGCCGTGATCTGTTCATTAATTTGAAGAAAATCAAAGGCTTATTCAGAAAAAATATTTTTGGTTCCTTAAAGAGACCGATGAAACTTATGGAAGTTAACAAATATTCCTACCTATATTTTTATTATTTTTCATAGATGCCTGACAACGCAATCGCTTTGTTCCTTTAAATATACATAATTTTGTGCAAAAAACAGTATAAAGACGACGTGCTGAAATGGAACAAGAAACACAAACATAGACAGCTAACTTTTATTATAGTAACGGGTTATGATCTTTCATCACATATCATCCGAAAATAGTATTTTAGTCACACAGAGACGCACATTTATTAATATTTATCACTATTTTTTTTTTATTATTAATAATAATATTGTGTTGTTATCACATTTATTATGAGCTTTCTAGTACTATTTTTTTATTTTTATTATCATTATAAAAATGTTCCGTTTATGATTTTTTTTTTGCTCTATGTCTATATTTATTTTTCTGTACACTATGAGTCTATCTTGTTCATGAACCTTAACTTTAAGGGTGTGTTTTTTTTTGTATTTTATTTTATGAATTCTTTTAAAACATCCGGTTTTTTAGCACTTGCTTAATGTTCATATTAAATCATATTAATCCCATCCTATCCAACATTAAAATGACACTTAAGTGTATTCTTATTTTACTTGTCTGTTAAAAAATGAAAAAAAAAAGTTTCAATGGAGTGATGTTTGTTTGTTCGGACGAGACACGAAAGACAAAAAACATGAAGGAAAAAAAATAAAATAAAATGAAGATGTCATTTAGTTTAATGTTTGAAACGTACAACAGTGAATAATGAGTGATGATTGCCTTAAGTGATAATACAATGACAAGACTCTTTCGTTATTTTTTTACAGCTATTTTCCTTATCCCTTTAACTTGTTTTTTTTTCCTTCTGATGTTCATTCTTTTGTTATCTGACTTATATGACAATTGTATCATTTTACGGTAAATTCACAATAACAGTTATTTAGTTGAGACGAGGTACGCGATAAGTGGTTTATGTTTTATAGTTTTGTTTATTTAAGGAAAAAACGTCTTTTTTTAAACTTTTTATTAGAAAAAAATATTTGCACTTTGGCGTGAGACTGATAAAATAGCAAGGAGAGATCAGATTTATTTTGGTCAAGGCTTGAAGCGTCGAGGGGCATTTTTTATGACACGAAGACGGAGCCTAGCATCCGAAATTATCATCTTAGATCTAGCAGAATTCATCAATTTCAGCGTTGAAAACGAATAGACAACCTACGTGAGAGTCAAAGTAAGTCAATTTCCCTTAAAAGTCAATTTTCATTGTCCTGCTGCAGTGCTGATCAGTGAATGAGTGGTCAAAACTGGTATCTTTTGAACTGTTCAAATTAAATTTAATTTATTTTTTACAATTAAATGCGTGAAATGACACATTTAGGCTATAATGATTTTTACAGTGACTGGGATCTAACTCAACACCTTTCAAAAATCTTTGTTCTTGTTACCAAAACCTAATTTGAATTAATTTAATAATATGAAGATGAAGAAGAAGAAAAACTCAGACAATCTTTTCCTAGTTATGTTTTCCTTTTGAAACACCTTTTGTAAATAATCCCTTTTTCTCTCTTATTTATTATTCTCTTACCCTTTCCTGCATTTTTATGATAAAATATAATAAAACCCAAATACATAAAAAAATGTGTCAATATTAAAAAAAAATATCATTTAAATCAATATAGCTACATAAATTTAGGATAAATTTAATAATTCACAATATATATACATCATGTCCCAATTATTTTACAAGGTTATTCGTTGATCTTTTTTTTGCCTTCTCTCTCATTATTGACAAGATTTTCTACTAATCAATGGTTAAAGAAAAATTTCTTGAAAAAAAGGACACGTTTCCATATTTGATACACAAGACAATGTGCAAAGTTTGCCAAATTTAAGAATAATTAGAGGCGTGTCTGTATGACAAGGGAAAAAAATGTGAGATAAAAAAATAACAAAAGATAATTGTTTCATTCAATTTATGCTGAATAATACGGAACTTAATTATTGAAAACAATTAAATTGCTTTATAAGTTTTGTTTTCTATGTGTGTGTGTGTGTGCTGGTGTGCATTGAAGTGTAAGAGACAGAGGACGGTAATTGAAATAAAAAATGATTGAAAAGGATTCATTAACACTGTCAAGAGTAATTCAGATAATTTGTACGAAGTGATTTAAATTAAAAAAAAAAAATAAAAGAATTTCCAAGAATTATTTTCTGCTTATACATTCACAATAAGAAAGTCATTTAGCAAAGCATGCTTGAAATAATTATTAAAACTTTAAAAGTTTAACGTTGATCTAGTTTTTTTATGTTTTTTTTTATTATGAAGTTTATCGTAGAACATTTTCCTATGAATTTGAATAAGCATGTTGTATTTTATGGAAAAATTGAATGATGAACAGAAAAAAACACGAACTGAGCATTGTTTCGTGAACGCTTCATTAAATGAAAAGATGCTAGAAAAAGACGATTTATTTCCAGTAAGAAAATCTAGAGACCGTTGAAATGATCTTATTGTAAGAACTCAGCACTCTTTAAATCATCAGGTAATTTTATACGTCAACAAGTGACAAGTCAATGAGGATCACCAGTTCGAGACGTTCCATGGTAAAAAATTCATCAAAGAACGTTCTGACGTATTCCAAAATATCAAATACCAAGCAGGAGCGGATTGAAAATTATTAACGGCCCTGGCATTCTTTATGATTTAAAATTTACGATCGACTGCGACCTTTTTGACATTTGCCAGATTGCCCGTATTAGCAATCAGCCACTGATGCCAAGAGATTCACGTCAGCTCTGGCATGTCATACCGTTTATTAAAATTTGCTTCGTAAATCGCCTGCAAGTGCTTCACTCACAAATCAAGATAAACACCGCGATGTAAAAAAAAACGTTTTTTTTGCAAAATCGAATATCTGCTAAAATTCTGCGAATTCAAAATTAAGCTTCGAACTTATTTGATATTGTCAAAAAGAAATTTTTTCTTACTGTAAACCGTCTGCAGAGAAAATAGCCTAGAATTGCAACCGGTTTCAAATGACAGGGCATGTATTTCGCCTTGAGTGACAGACAAGTCAAGGTCAAATTAACACTCATTAAAATCAATGTAAACTTAATTAATTGTAACATGATCTGTTGCTAAAACAAAGTTAATTTTTCTTTTTTTTTTCTCATAAGTAACCCATACCCTAACTTTTTTTCTTCTCTTTAATAGCATCTTTTGTCTCAATTACAAAATTAATCTTAAATTTATTGTAACAATTTATTAAATCTTTTCTTTTTTTTTACAAATCACCTTTGTGTAAAGAATTTCAAAAGATTTTCCTGTACATGTTAAACGAAATGACAGAGACCATGTTTAACTTTTAAAATAATTACGAAGAAACTTTTTCTGTTTTCTTCCACTCTCGTTCAACATTCTTGAATTTTATCATCATGATTTCATTAAAAAAAAAAAAAATGAAATACTGTAAAAAATTAGTTCGATTTAAT
>LN483441.1:484265-502053 GCA_900002565.1 Culicoides sonorensis | reverse complement strand
CACATTAAAAGTTTTTCAATCAAATATTATTGAATTATACTTTGGGTGTTACTTCAATGAATAAACGATTGACTGATTTCTCCGAATTTCGATTTAACTTAATTTCATTTTATTAATAATCATTGTTTGTCATCAGATTTATTTGGATTAAATTTCAGTCAACGGTATTAAATTTTTTTGTTTGTTTGTTTTGATTTTAATTAACTTTGATCACTGAATAACTTTTAATTCGATTAATATAAAATGAGTGATTTCAATTTTTGTGTTAAATTATTTAAGATTTCACATTTCATTTCATTTTCATCGTTTATTTTTTATTTTATTTTTAATCACACGTAAAACTTCGATAAATTTCCTTAACTTTCCTTGAATATTAGATAAGAATCAGTAACATACATAAATTGTGTGTATTTGTTTTTTGGTTCACTTTCAAATTACACGGAGAATTGAAAATTTATGTGTCATCAGTAGCGTTGCCGAATTGAAACTAAACTTAAGAAACGGCGTCCAGCTGTCTCGACGTCTACCTATTTTTCTATGATAAATGAAATGCATTTTCAGTGGAAGCTGTGTATCGCACATAAATTTTTGTTGGTACACACAGCTTGATGTCATATCACCACCACCACCTTTTGGTAGCAAAAATAATCAGTAGAACTGCATTCGTGTATAAAGTGTAGGCAAAAATGAGAATAAGAGAAATAACCGGAATTATATTTTGGGAGAGAGATGCGCATAAGATACAAAATAAAACGATATTCAAAGATAAAGTTAATGTAATTTCCTTTTTGTGAGATTTTTTTTTTGTTTTAATGCTGTAGGTTGTATGCTGGTTTCATGGTACATTTAAAAAAATAGGAAGAATTAAAAAAAAATGCATAAACAATAGTAGATCAATTTTGTTTTGAAATATTCAGGGAATTTAAGAGATGAACTGCTATGTTTGTTTAATTTTGAATTGCAGTTTTCCCTTTTTGGGAGGAACGCAATACAGATTTTTGGCATTTCATGATTATTTCAACCATTATTTCAATGTTCAAGAGTTAATTTTTTTTTGACATTTGAGTCTCAATTACCTACTTTTATAAATTTTTTTTTACCCTTGCACAGGGTGAGAAGAAACCAAACCAATATGACTTTTGTGACTTTTTCAATCAAAATGATGTAGAATGAGCATAAATTACGAATTATTTATATCATTTTATTAGGTTTCATCCAATATTTTTCGAATGAAAATCCATTAAATCATTTCAAATGTTTGATAGCTCAAAATTTAATAAATTTCCTATTAATTTGTTTCAAAACAAATATCAATATCAATTATTATTATCAAAAACTTTGCCTCAAACACTTTCGAATCCGCATTTCATGTGAATTTTATTTTTAATATAAAAACACAAACAAATAAAATTTGTAATACATAAATAAAATGAAAATTGTTTAAGGATATTTTTTTTAATTTTCTTAATGTAACATAATAATAAAAAAAAACATTCAAAATTAAATGACTACAAATAAACATGAAAATATTTCATGATTGTTTATTTTACAATTTCCTCAATAAACAAAAGAAAATTTGGTTTTCATCATACATTGCATCAACGATAAAATTGAAATAAAAATAAAAAAGGATGAATCAACGAATGTCAATCATTACTATTCAGGGTACACTGTGAGCTAGCTGATTCCCTTCAGAGTTTAGAGTTATATATATGCTGAGGTCCATTTTTGGACTTTGTATTATGAAATTTTGTAAGCTTCAACTTTACTGAAGATCACCTTGGTATGGCATATTGCATACTTTCGGGGTTCTTATATGCAAATATAAATATTCAAGCATATTTTGCTGTTTTTTTTACACGATGAAGAGTTTTGATGACCACACTACAACAAATCTTTACTCTTTCATCACTTTAATTTACAGTTCTAAACCATAATTATTTAAATTTATAAAATTAATATAGTTTCAGTATGATTTTCCTTTTCAACATAAATATATTTCTGCAGGAGATTAAATTACATTAACAATGGAGCATACAAACTTTACTTTGCCGAGAAAATGAAGTGCTTTGTAAATATTTGAGATTGATTACGTTAATTAAATGTTCATACAAAGCCTCAGAATTTTCAATTGAGTTTCATTTAAAGATCTAGAATATATATGAATAAATTATACCATTGAAGTATTGTTTTAAAATTGTTCAAATGAAAAACTTTCCTTGACTTAAATATATTTTAATTGAAACAAATATATACATAAAGGAATTTTTGTTTGTTTTTGTTTCATCACTCAAGAACAAATAAAAATGAAAGAGAGGAAAAACATTATGAATTTGAAACAAGTCAAGAAAACTAATAATTAATAAAAAAAAAAACAATATTGCAATTCAAATCACAAATGAAAGAGAATTTTTAATAACTTTCTTATATAGACAAAGCATAAAATAAAATCAATTATACAGAAATTGTTATAAAATAATTGAAAAAAAGTGAGTCGAAAGCAGAAAAAAAATTCAAATAATAACTAGAAAGAAATTTAAATAAAATTGTGCAAGAATTTATTTTTACTGAAGTTATCACGAACCCCAATTAAGATGGAGGTCAAAATTAAATGATGATAAAATTACACTTTCACTGTGACTTAACTTTGATTGTTCAATTCAAGTTATGCCTTGCATATTTTTTCTGTTATGTCAATTTTAAGTTCTTCAAGAACTTTAGTTAAATAAATCATAAGAATGAAGCAAAATAAAAGTTAAAAAATGATGTGTTGTCTGTTTTCTATTAACAATCGTATTATGAATTACTAATTGACTAATTGAAAGGAAGAAAATGAGAAATTCTAACTACTGAGCGGTTTAGAAAAGTGCATTTCGATGCAACTCGTTTCATTGAATATAATTAATTTTGAAAATAACCGACATTTTGAAAAAAATCCGCCATTTTGAGAAAAATTTAAAACTCAGACATTTTGGGCTTTTTACTGTTTTCAGTACCGTCTGTAAAACCGTCTGTAATACTGCATTTTTTCTACGAAATGCACTTAAAATAGTTAACTATTAAAATTGAATGAAAGGCAAAATAACTTTTGTTGTTAGCTACAGCATTCAATTAAAATTGAAGGATGAAAAAGGCAATAAAAAATAGGCCAGTTGAAATATTCAAGGTTGAAATCAACCAAACATAAATAGCGTGATAGCTGTAGCTAGTTATCATTTACATGAAAATTTGTCAGGGATTTTTGTTGCTACTCATTTTTGTTGCTTTTGTTTGTTCCTCAATTCATGACCTTATACGGAAATTCGATTGGGCAGCTCGGAGAAAATGTTTCCTTTGTTATTGATTCCATGATATTGCCAAATTTTTGACAGCTCCTTAAAATTTTCACAGAATCTCTCCTGATAATGCTTCAAAATCGACAGCCATACAATTTCTGGTCAAATAATTTATTTGCCGGTCTCTCCGTTGAAGGTATCGGACTCTGTTGGTGCTCCATTTTCATTAGACAAAACTACTTAAAGGTAGTATTTGTTTGAAATTTGCTTTCAACTTCTTTTATTTAATCTGAAAATGTTCCAATGTGAGCATCTCATGATGATTTTACTGAGCAGATTTCTGCTTTGTTGCTTTCAACTGACTCGGAGATAACATTTAATTTTTCATCAGTTTTATTCATGAAGACTCAAGTAGCAAAAAGAACGCAGTTAATTTACTAAATTCTATTTTAACATGAAATGTAATCGTGATGATCATTTTTTAAATCATCCCAATAACCAACAAACAGCTGTTAATTCTAAATTCCAAAACTGATTTTATTTTTATCAAGAAATTGATAAATTATTTTAATTAAAAATCTTCATTTCATATCACAACAGACAATCAAACAAAACAAGCAAAAAAAACTCATAACTATCTATTTAAAGCTTGTTTGACTTTGTGCATTTAATAATGATAATAATAAAGTTATTTTAGCACTTAAATAAAAGAGAATGCATGCAAACAAGCATTTTTGTTTAGTATCAGAGATTTTATGAACAAAATGTTTGTATAATTTACAGGGAAAATCAAGAAATACACGTATAAAAATACTCTTTTCTATCTCTATTTGGTTTTTTGTTCCATACACATGTATATTATTTTATACTAAAATTGTGTTCTGGCACTTTTATGTTTCTGACAGGCTTTTGATGAATTTCAAAGAACGTGATATGAATATTTGTTTCCCTTCTTTTTTTTTGTTGAAATTATGTTATATCTACACAATTTAAGGCGGTACATTTATACAATTGTTGTCTCTATGAAGATTTTTATGGTAAACATTTTCTTCTATTTTTTTTAGTGTTTCATTTGTGATCTTCCGAACATTGTTGACTGTTGATTAGTTATCTCTGTATTTTTTTTTTTTACTTTTCAACATCTTTGAGTTGTTATTAAAAGATATGTATATTAAAAAAGAAAAAATGTGCTGAGAATGAAACGAAGTTATGCGTAAAACGTATTCTTTTGATATTACTATTGTCTGGCAAAGAAATTGTGATAAAGATGTAAGTTATGTGATGGATGATTATTTTTTGTCTTGTGATATTAAATTTTCTTGCAAAAACGAATTTGTTTAGAAAATTAGGTAATGTTTTTTTGCTTGAAACATTAAAATAACATTAAAGTAAAAACAAAATTAACCTTCAAACCTCTTCTCAGTGGCTTGTACTTAATTTTTTTTTGGTTAGATGTATGACATACTTTTTTTTACACAATAGCATAAGAGATTTGACCTTTAAATGGCAGGAGTAAGTGCATTTTGATGAAACAAGTTAAATTGAATCTTGGAACTCTTTATATGGACAAGATCTTTCCATTTATAATTTTTAAAAATTAATGAGTTTTTTTTTTAAGTTAAATATTCTATGATTTAGCATTGGATACGAATATTTAAGCCATGAGAGAAGCAAAAGAAGCTCAAAACAGTATTTTCCATTTAATTCAGTAAAAAATGATCAAAAGATTCTTGTCACAGATTAGTTTCAAGCAATTTAATAAAGTGATGTAACTAACGCTTAAACACACACACACAGACATAAGAAACATTAACCACGCGTTGAGTACTGGTATAACATCACACCAACAACCGTAGTAACTCAGGATTCATTAAAAGGCTTTATATTGCTGTGGCTTTTCATTTTATTTTCCATTTAATAAAATACGAATAAATATATCATAGCTTTCCAAGGAGTAAAAAAACATACTAAAAATTTATATTAGTAAGCAGCAGCAGCAACATGTAAAGTAAGTGAAAAGAAACAATGGCAAATAAAAAGGATTAAGTATACTTTTGTATATCAAAGCACTGTATCTATGAATTTCATTTCATCATCATGTCACACACATTTAAACACACACACACACACACACACACACACAGTTACGTACAGTTACATACAGATAATAAATCCCCATTTTGGTCAATTTATTTACTTCTGCTCCATAAAAATTGTTTAATTGAAGGAACATTGACATAACATGAGTTTAGGCGAAACCAAAAAAAAATCTACTTTAACTCTTATAATAGCAGATAAAATAATAAAAAATATGTATATGTGCAGGAACTTTGAATAATATTGAAGAAGAAAAAGGATTTACACTTCATCTTATCTCTGAGTTTCAACAAAATAAAACACATTTTCGATGTGATTTAGATTTTTTCGTTTTCTTCGTCTGCTATTTTATATGAAAATCACATTATAAAATAAAACAAGACCAAAATTAATGAGATGAAAATTCTTAATCGGCTTTCTCTTCTCTTTTCATCATCATTTTATTATACTATTTTCCATTAACTAGGGGTATTTGCCGAGAAACTTCCTCTATTGAATGCAATTTTTTCACTGGTTTCTTTGTTTTTTGGTGAATCTTTGTAATTAAAAGAATTATGAAAAAACTTACTCATCTGTTAACGATTTTCTTTAATAGTGCTAGGAAAAAATCATTGATATAAATTCACAAGTTGATTAACAATGAGAAGTAAATATAATCAAGTTCTAACGACGATGAGATAAAAAAAATCATATCAACCTTTTTTTATTGAAGCAACATCACTTTAACACAACAAAAAATATTCCTGAAGATTAGGTTTATTTTGAAATTTCTATAAATAAAGTAATTCTTTGTCTGATATGTCACGTTTCAGAGATTTACTGTTTTTACTACATTTTTACCCATATAAAATAAATGATTTTAGTTACTTGGACATGACAGAACTAACCTTAACTAGCATTCAGAAGGAAAAACAGACACACACACACGATTCACTACATAAAAAAAGATTAAATAGGTAAAAATAAATTAATCTACATGTTGATTGTGCGAAGTTGGCGTATTACATTGTGCAAAATATGTCGCATAGAATAATAAACAAAGAAAACACACAAAAATTGTAATAAAAAAAGGGGAAAATTTGAATAAGTTTAAGTTGGTTACAATTCTTATTAGTCCCATTTTTCCATTTTAATTCAACATTTTTTTTTTGATACATGATACCTTTTCTTTTTTATTTACGTTTGTTTTTGTTCCAAACTACAAATAAACAGAATCAACACAATACAGTGCAAAAGTAAGGCAACACAAAAAAAGAAGATAAAAGACCGGTGTGGTGTGAAAACACGTTTTCTTTTAGAACAATAAAAACAAGTTTTATCACTGAAACACTTCTTCTGTCCTTTTTTTTTATTTTTTTATACTTAATTCCTGAGATAGATTACGTACGACAAAGAGTAAAAAAATATAAGTGGATAAATACAGACATAAAATACGTTAAGTCATACAAATTTAATGGCAATAAAAATTCTCACAATTATTTAGAGTGGTGTTTTGATAAGATTTAGTGTCTTTGGTAAAAAAAAAAACAAAATTTTTATTATGAAAGAATTAAAAGACATAAGATGACTTAAGAAATCTTAAGTAAACGGTTTGGTCTCAAAAAAAATGAGATTTTGGATTGATTGAATTGAATGAAAGAAATTTCGTTTTTTGGAATTATGAAAATTTAGCTTAGCTTTTGCCCTTTGTGTCATAGAAAATTGTATCGTTTAATTAACGTTGGTACTATAAAAATAATTTCATAACTAACTAATTTTTTAGTGATTTTCGTAAGAAAAAACTGCACTATTACAGACGGTTTGTCCGCCGTCACTTTGTCACTCTCACACTCTGTCACTGACAGCTTTCCAAACTCCGAAGGTCCATCGGTGCGAAGTCAGATTTGTTCTGTTAGATAGAGGAGCTCATAAGGATAATTTATAACTCATTAGAGATTGGGCTTCAAGCTTAAAAAAAAGTTAAAAACGGTTAAAAATTATAAATAAAAATTTATTTGTTTTGTTGGATGAAGGAGCTCTTTAAAATGATCTTTAACTCATTAGTTTTCAGATTAGGGCCAAGAACTGGGCTCAGCAATTAGGCTTCAGAGCCTCCGGAGTCTGAAAACAGTCAAAAATTGTCCAAGCGGATATTTTCAAAATTTTTTCATTTTTTTGAAAAAGTGTTAAAAATTGATATTCCGCTATTTTGAAAATTTCTCGTCTTTCCGAAACGTACTTTTCTAAACCGCCAAGTGGTAAGAATTTATAATTTTTTAATACTTTTCTAGTTGATATGAGAAAAATGCAAGAATTATGGGCACTCGAAACGCCCTCCTGCTCGTGTCAACAAAATGGTCGACTTTTCTAAAACTGTAAAAATGTCTAAAATCGTTGAAAACCGTAAAATTTTGGGAAAACTTGTGAAAATCGAGGAGAAATGCTAAAAACAGCAAAATTAGTTCGGTTTTAGGGGGTTTAACATTCGAAAATGTCTGTTACCAACTTTTCTATACAAAATACTACTAGTTGACAGTGTCTTGTATACTCCAAATACTTTTCCCGTCGCGGCTGCCCGTCGCTGGCGACGGGAATTTACGACAGGATTTTTTTTTGCGACGGGAATTTGCGACGGGAAATGCGACGGGAATCTTCAGAAGAAAAAATATAAATTGAAAAGAAATTTTTCCGTTTAGGAGTAAAAAAATCATGTTTTTGTATGTTTTGGCAAAAGGCAAAAGGCACAATTTTGAGCTCATTTTTCGGTTTCCGAGTAAAAAAATCATGTTTTTGTATGTTTTAGGTAAAAATGACCTGAAGCAAAGTTGTAGAGAATATTTCGGGCTACAATTTTGCTGAAATAACCAAGTCAGTATTTCAAGTATTAAGAGGCCAAAAATGGCAAATTATACAATTTGAGCCCTACAGGTCATTTTTACCTAAAACATACGAAAACATGATATTTTTACTTATAAACGGAACAATTTCTTTTCAATTAATATTTTTTCTTCTGAAAATTCCCGTCGAATTTCCCGTCGCAAATTCCCGTCGCAAATTCCCGTCGCATAAAAAATTCCGCGACGGGAATAGTATTTTCGGTGTAGTATTGAAGCACGGCTAAAAATTTATTTTATAAAGTTACAAAGGCCTAAAAGTCCCTGGACAGGATGAAGGTTAAATACCACAGAAAATTTTGAGAAGTTTTAAAATGACGAAAAATCGTGGAATTTTGTGAAACAGACAAATTTTTCTGTGGTGATAGTAAAAGCTAGATAAAATAACACGCTCTTATATATCGTTCGAAACCACGTTCTTAATTTTTTTCTTATTAAATTTCAACCACCTTAGAAGACTTTTGTCTAGTTCCATGTTTTACACATTTATTTATCTTTGTAAATAAATTTTTAATGTCGAGAAAAAGGGGGATTATTATTAGAAGAAGGTTGATGTTGGTGTAAGTTACAAATAAAAAAGAAACAAAACAAAAACGGATCTTGTTAGAAACACAGATGGCCAATTTTATTAAGAAAGGAAGAAAAGAATTTATGTTTATTTTAAATAAATTAGTTAGACCAGGTAATAATGCAAAGGATTAAATATTAAATTATGCCGAAAATTAATGGTTTAGCTAAACAAAGGCGAAAAATTAGTATTAAATTTATTTTGACCTTTTTTTTGTTTGTACTTCTTATGAAAAAAAATATATCTTTTTAACTTATAAATAGAATAAACCAAAATAACGGAAGAAAACCTTAAATGTCATATAATTTTTTTCCTTGTAATGTAATTTAATACCATTAAAAACTGATACTATAATTTCCATCAAATTTTTTCATGAACCGGTTCTGTTCCTTTAAGTTTAATACGAGTATTATTTTTTTTTATTAGATTTATTATGATTTAAAAGTTCAAAATAATAAATTTTATCTTCATGAATCCGTCTATTTTCATTGCAACACCACAATAACAAAAAAAAAGTCAATGTTTTTTTTTATAAAATAAAAATAAAAATCATTTTAAATTTTTTATATCGGATCATTCACTTTCTTTGTCTGAACTTACCGTTTTTTTTTGTATTTTATCAAATTTCATGCCTTCAGTCATATATTTTTGTATTTTTTTTAACATTATGACTATATGTTTTCAGATAAATTCAATAAATTTTTTCCTTTTATATTTTTCTGTCATTGATATTTACTATAAAAAGTATCACACAAGTGTCTGTTTATAAATATTTTTTTTGTTGCTTTTTATTGAGAAAGAAAATCGAAGAAAAATAGGAAGGATTCACTTTATTCATGTGTATAATATTCGTTTTTAAATTTCATTTTGCACTAAATATGAGCAATACATGTTCGATTATCATCTGAAAATATAAAAAAACAGAACAAGAGAAGTGAAGTAGGCAATAAGCGGAAAAGTATAAAAATGTTTTTGAGGTGGAATGGCACAGGAAGTTCAAATACAAATGTGTGTGTCTGTGTTTGTTGTTTTATTTATTGATTTGTTTATGTTTTGTACATCATTTTGCTTTTGAACTGTTTAGAATAGTTTAGAAGAGTCTGGCATTCAAATAATTTCTTGTATAGAGTGTTTTTGTACATTAAAAAATTGATATTGAAAAGAGGTCGTAAATATTTTCTTTCATTCTAATGTTTTTTTTTAGCATACCTGCTTGAAAAGTGAATATTTAAAGGAAAAGTAAGAATTTAACAGAGAAAACTTTCTTAAGTTTGACCATTGAGTGAGGAAGTAGGGCCTTGTTTGGTGCAATGGTTAAAGGGTGGCTGTTAGTGTTCCGCAATGGCCAGGAACTCACACTCTCAACCTAAAACCAGTGGAAAACCGTGTAAGAGTGTTAAAGTTCATTTTTTCGGCTACTCAATTTGAAACAAAGTCTAGATAAAAATCTGCTTTTCATGAAAAATGTCTCATTTTATGTAAGACTTCTCTTGATTAGGACAAACCAGAATTTTTTTTGTCAAAATCACGTCTTTCGTTCAGCATGCCCTGACTTTTTTGCTCACAAGTCACTCTCTTAAAGTTTTGAGCTCAACCACTCTAGTTCGGGCCTCGTTTTGTCTTTAGCTGACTTGGATCCATCATGCCAAAGTTCATTCAAAATGTTATCTAACCAATCTCATTTGAAATTTTACATGACAACTAATGAAATTTCATTAGCATGAAACTAAGTTTTTTTTTTGTTAAAAGTATTAAAAATAGCTACTAAAACTTTACTTTCATACACGAAAAATCTTAAGATAAAGTTTATTTTACTATTTTATAAGATTTCTATTTAACTCACATGTATGCTCTGTTATTTTGAAAATACAAATTTCAATCCAAAGAGAAATTTTACTGTTATTTAATATCAAAAAAGGCCAAAAGGATTAAATTCACTTAGAAACAAAAGTTTATTGGGTTTCTCTATAAAATATTTGTACATCTCATATAATTCAAGATCTACAAAATACGAACAACAACA
Source organism: Culicoides sonorensis (assembly GCA_900002565.1). Classification (NCBI taxonomy): domain Eukaryota; kingdom Metazoa; phylum Arthropoda; class Insecta; order Diptera; family Ceratopogonidae; genus Culicoides; species Culicoides sonorensis. The sequence continues at coordinate 491,217 of LN483441.1, read as the reverse complement.
ATTAGCAAGAAAAACTTCTTTAATTTTACTGCAAAAACTAAAAGTAAACTTTTTAAATCAAAATATATACATTTCTTCTTGTTTTGCTTCTGCTCTAAATAAAATCAACTTTTAACTATACTTTATTTTCTACTTGTTATAAAATATATTACTGCAGACTGTAGCATTAAATTAATGGAAATTAAATTATCAAGACATCAAAAAATTGACTTCAACTCTGTGTATTTATTTTACTTATATAATTTGTTGTTGTGTTTGTTTGCAATGTAAAATTGATTTAATTAGAAATAATATAATAAAATTTTCATCTTCTCAACACTTTTAATTTTGTTATGAAAACTAGTTGCTCGTTTTTATTTCTTATTTGATCTGATTTTCTTGGAATTAACACCAGCACAATAAATAAAATGTTTTGAAAATAAAATTTTAAAGTCAACGTAGTTAAATTTTCATTTTACGTTTAACTTAATTTCCTTGAATGTAAATGGAACTTCCTTAAAATCAAAAAAAATATATCATCAAAAAATATATCACCATCAAAGTCAATAAATTTTGTTTATTTTTGTAAATAAATTGCAAAAACAAAAAATTCATTTTACATTCAGGTAAAAGCGAGTTGAATAAAAGAAATTTTAACCAAACATCATCAGGAAAATTCATATACTTTCCTGTTTAATGTGTTTACAGTCCAGTTTTTTTAATATTATTGTAATAATTTTCTCATTCAATTTTACGCGTTCTCACACATTACAATAAATTTTACACCAGTGTGGACAATTCAAGTTGAAAATGTACCAAATCAGTATAAAAAGTCTCTCAACCGAAATATTGCAGTAATTGTTTATGTAATTGATTTCAATAAATCTCTCTCGTACGTGCAAATCATATGTAATGTGTGTGTATATGGTAGTAAAACAATACAAATATTTCCATTTGACCGGGATGTTTTGTTTTGAAGAGGAAATGATAAAATAATAAATAAACTAACATGTTTTTTTTACTTGTTTTACAATTTTACATTTTATTGTGATGAAAAATAAGTTTGAAAAAGTCAAACGTGAGTGTGAAGTATTTGCATATTAAATTCATATAAAAAATTGAAGAAAATGGAGGCGACTGGTATTTTACATTTTTTAAGGTGCTTTGATGATTAATTTGAATGGAATTTGCTCTTAATTGGTTAATTCAGGTTAATTGTAAAATTTTATGCGCAATTTTTATAGTTTCGAAAAATTCCATGTTTTGTGATCGCTTATGAAGTTTACGTATAAACACTTTGGATTAGTTTTGTAGTCATTTTTATCTTATAGCGGGCTGCCATACAAAATCTGCATCTAAACTTCAAATTTTTTCAATGACACACCCATTAATCAACATTCACCATTGAAAAAACTCTAAAATTCAGACAAATTTTTTCAAAAAATATAAAATACCAGTCGTCCCCATTTTTTTCAAATTTTTATTTATATGCATATATGCATGTTATCAAAATATTTAAATTTTCCCTAAATATCAATCAAATAACAAAAAAAAAGTCGGACAAATTTTATTGATAAATCCACACAATTGTTGCTCCATGTAACACTGATGCAATATTTACTTCCACTCAAACAATTAAAGCACTGAATACCAATTTTCCTTAATAACAAATAAAATAAATTAAACGTATAATATAATAAAAAGTCATCATACAAACAACAAATATATGTATTTTTTTTTCAACGAAATGATTATTTGACTTTTTTTTATCAGTTATTTTTATTACAGGCATTATATAAATGAATAAATTGTGTCGTTATTTGTTATAATTTTTTTTATAGTTTATTTTTTTTTCAAATTGAATATAGAATGATAATAAAATAGATAAAGTACAAAAAAGTTTACGTTTTTCCAATTGTTTTATTATTATTATTTCATTTTATTTTATTTTTACTTTTTTTTCCTGTTCTGTTCTAAATCAGATTGTGTACAGATGCAGAAAAGTTTAACTGCAATCTATAACGATAAAATAAAATAATAAATGGTGTATGTGCAGGAAGAAAAGCATTCATTGTCCAGTTTTAAAAACATTTATCATATACACGTAGGCTTTTTTTATTAGTATTGTTGTTGTTGTTATTTTAGTTTTTTTTTTGTGTATGACAAAGATTAGAAAACAAAATATATTAGTCAAAGAGTGATTTGTTCGGGCCAACTAAACACCATTTATCCTTGTTTCATGTTTCATTTTTGTTTTTCACCCGGATAATGCCTCTGATGCAATGAACATTTATATAAAGCATTTTTATTATCATTTTGAGTACGAATGTGGATGATTCTAAGTTTAAAATGTATTTGTCTTTTGTAGAACATTAGTACTTGTAACAAAGTGTTCTTCTTCTTCTTGTTCTTCGTTTTTTTTTAAGTTCTTGTTGTTGCTGCTACAAAGTTTTAAGTAATCAAGAGCATCTGTTGTTTTGTGTCCTTTTTTCTTTTTCACAAATGTTTCACAACTTCTTCGTTCCTTCTCAACTGTATAATTCTGAAAGTTCACTTTATATGACATGACTTTTGTTCATATTTATGTTAACTTTTGAATTTCTTACAAAGAAAATGGCGCCACACACAAATTTCCTATATATTAACGTAAGATATGTAATTTCACATCCCTGGTTTTTCTTTATTGTTTTCAAGGAAATGGAATGTTACAGAGACTTATTCGAACATTTATTCAATTTTATTTGATGGCAGTTTACAGACTGTTCTTCTTGTAAGAACAGGACATGGTGCCTAAATACTGCAATAATCATAATCATAATGAATTTAATGGATGTTTTCCTTGAATTTCAACAAACATACAAACAAACAAGCAGAGAAATAAATTATTTTCTTTGGGTCAGAATCGTAAAAAAGATGAATATTAAGTTAATAAATATTTAGGACTGGGTGTCTAAATTAAGTTAAAGTGAATTTTCCTTGGTTAGAAAAAAATTCATCAAGAGAGAAATTTAAATTCTTTTTCTGATCCAAAATTATTAAAACATAAACCGATTTACATTGATATAAATGTTGATTTGCTCTCTTTGTATTGAATCAATGCCTTTTATAATTATAAATATGTATAATAAAATTACTGACCTTTATTTGAGTTAAAAGTTTGAATTTGACCACATTTTGGCTAATAAGTCTATAAACTTAATGGACATATTTAAAATATCTTACCCTACTTGAATTAATTTGAATCTGTTACTGTAATTACTTGTAATTATTATAATTTTTTTCTATTGGCCATACATTACAAAAACGACTGAACTGAAAACTGTCTTCCGACTGATTTTGACTGGATGTTAAAAAAAATCCTTTTTCACTTGATAAAAATAATTTTTTTACACATTCACATAAAAGTGTTAAAATATTTCACACAAATTCACACATCTCAACCCAATATGAGATAAAGTATAAAATTTATTTCCAATTCAATTTCCGTTTGATTAAAAATACATAAAAAAACGTTGATTTTACACACATACCCTGATTCTGTGTCATATACACAATGATTATGTGTATAAAAAGCATCATTTAAAAAAATTTAAATATATTTTTCTTCATGACTGATTCACACATGGAACCAATGTGTTTTATTCAATTATTCATGAGATAAGTTAAAGTCTCGTGTTTATATATTTAAATCATTTTATGAATGTATAATTACAAAAACAAAAAAAAACATAATGTATAATTGAAGGCAAAAGTACGTAAACAAAACGGATATTTGTTTTTAATAAAGGATTAAATATGTATGTCAGATTATAATATAAAAAAAACAACATTCATCTTTTTGATTTGGTTTTTGGGGGAAGGTGGAGTTATATATCAGTAATTTTCCATACTCTTTCAACTGAAAAACGGTGGAATTTCACTTGGAAACTTAGTTCAAATTTCATTCAGATCAGATTTTTAGGGCGGTCTCAGTCCATTGTGGTCCATAATGGGTATCATCATATCTGATGAAGAAGGAACTAAATCTAGAAAAATAGCTAAAGAAAAAAGTTTACTAGACCTGATTCAGTTCAGGGAAGTGACCACACATTCTCAGAAAGCTTGGTAGCTTGACTGTCAATACAAATGCAGATTTTGGCTCAGCCATGTTATTTTATCAAAAAGTTCTCGATTATTCTGTGGAAAAACTCTTGAACCCTTGACCTAAAAAGTGATTGTTTAAAAAATAATTTCCATAAATTCTCGCACTAAGTTGTTTAAAGCTCCTAACTTGTGTAAATTTTTTCAACTTCTTAAAAAAAGCTGCTAATTCGTTCTTTTGTCACCTTTCGTGGCATGATCCCCTGAAAACAAATAGCACACAATATATATATTTATGTATGAAAAATATTAAAACTAATTGTGCGTTAACAATTTATGATTGTAAACTTTTTTTATTGCTTTTGTTGCTGAGAGAATTTTTCGTTGTACATCGCGCACTAAAATCACATTCAATGAAACAACTGTAAAAGTTTATTTTCCGTATGATTCACATGGAATTTATTAAAACTAATAATATTTTCAAAGCCACAAGCAATATTTAAATTTGGGGTAAATACCATGAAAAAGTTTTCAAAGTTCCTTGAATTTGTTTCAAAATGATTAGAGTAATGAATATTAATAATGTGTGAACAAATTTGATCGATATTTATGTGGAAAATTTTCTTAAAGCTATTTTTAATGCGAAATTCATCTAATTTGATGTTGAAACGATATTTTATTTCATTTTATGCAACAAGCTCCTAAATGAGTAAAATCCGTATTGTTATAAAACAAGGAACGAAGTGAAAAAAAATTTCATACAATAAATCTCCTACTTTTAATACTCACGTTATATGTACAGACACAGTGACATGCATAACTAGCTAAAGCTGGAGCAAGAGTAATCTTAAATGTACATATTGCATAGAAGGTAAAATAAGTTCAGCCACTCGAATTATTTAGTGACAGAATTTAAATGGAATTTCAAAAAAAAAAATGTGCTACATGAAATTTGTGATAAGATTTATTATTACATGATATTACGTAATATGCAAGGTGTTAAGTAATATTTTACGAGATGGTATGTTTGCATGAAGAAGAGCATGGTATCAAATCGTGAAAATATGTGGGAGATTTTCACTCATTTTTACAATGAATTTTGTATAATCATAGTAAAGGGATTTGTCTTGTTAAAAATTGGATAGTAAACGGAATTATAATTTGTGCGACATGAAAACGAAAAAAATAATGGTCATCATTCATATAAAGGTAAAAAAATCTGCAGTCATATTCAATATATTTATCATAATGCACAATCAAACGATGAATATCATAATAAAGAAAATTCAAACAAAAAAAATGCTGAAACATGTGTGCAAGGAAAATTTTTTAAAATTTATCGTTCATCGACACATATCATTTACAGCTATGAAAACATATCATTTAATGAAAATCAGTGCAAGATAAACTCTTTCAAATCGTATAAATTATTATTATATCATAACAAGGAAAAACACTGCTTTTATTGCGATTGGTAGTGATCAGAAAAAATTGTAAATGCAACAGACCAAAACCATAATTTACTTTTGGCCTTGTTCCAAATAGGTTTCTTCTCTTTTTGTTATACATTTCATAAAAGAAAAATGAGAAAGAAAAAAAAATATAGAAAAAATTTCCAATTCATATTTGAAGTACACCACAAAATTTTATACCAAAAATACTAGATTGCAATATATTTTATGAAAATACACAAGGGTACATATCTGTGATAGAACTTTGAATGAGTCAATTTGGAACTACTCAAACACAGAATGCATGGCCCACAATACATATCTGAAGAAAAACATCTATATTATTCTCTCAAAAATTATATATTTCCTAGACAAGTATCTTTTGGTTTGGTTTTTCTAATACTCCTTTCCAACTACTTTCACATATAAAATATATTAAATGTTTTATATAAATGGCAAATTTGCAAACAAAAACAACAACAACAACAACAACAAATATTTGAATGAATATTAGAAAATAGAGATATTGCAGTGATTTGTGATGAGAATTTTGTTTATATGGCAACTTTCACATATATTTTACAATTTCAAAGTGTATATTTTATAAAAACAAATAACGAACCTGTTTCTATGTATGTTTGATAACTATTGATGTGGTTTTATGTTAAAGGAAAATTAAGTTTGTTTGAGAATTGGACAAGAATCTGATGAATTTTCTTCATTTTTTTTTTGTGATTAGAGTGGACAAGTGGAATAAAAAAAATCGGTAATTGAAAGCAAAAAGCATGACAGTTAAAAACTATTCATTTTTTACTTGACTAAAGTTTAAACGACCTCATCAACCACCTTGTCAGCTTCGAAGAGGGATTTTTCTGACCCCAAGGGCTTTCTCCGACACCTCGCAGTGTCATCAACGACTTTTACCCAGACTTTCTATTTTTTGCTGCGCCTTTTCGGTGCCCTCTGGGTCCAATCGAAAAACGCAGATACAAGACGCTGAATTTTTTTGATTTTCTATCGATCTGCATACTCATCAACGATTTTATTCTTTGGAAAATTTCTCAGGAAAGTTTTGTGAAATAAGTTCATGAGGATTAACTTTAACTTATTGATTTTAGAGTCATGCTTGGAATTTAACCTCAGAGCTTAATAATGGTCGAAAACCGTTACGTCTCACGAAATTGCAAGCCAGAAATCATAATTCCAAATTTTTAACCTTTAATTTCAAATTATTTAATTTTCCTTTTAAATCAGCTTTTTATTATTATTTTTTTTCTTCAATTTGTGACTATTATTATCAATCAATATTAAACTTTAAATCTGAACGAATGCAATTGCAACAACTACTATACACTTGGCAAAAGCAATATCAGAATTTATTCAATAAAATACTTCAAGACTTTTTTTTACCCAAATAGCAACATCAGACAATAAACAAATAT
>LN483441.1:434595-484165 GCA_900002565.1 Culicoides sonorensis | reverse complement strand
AGACAAAATTGTGGTTGAAATACAAATAACACGAAACTTACACACACACATACATATAATGAAAAATAAAGTGTTTGTATGCTTTTATGTATATGACTTGCAATTTAAAAATCGATATTAAACAGTATTTTTGCTTTTAATATCATTATATTTGTATTGTGTTTCAAGATAAATTTTATCTCATTTTATTTTAATTTTTTTTTTCGAAAATGATACTGACGAACGGAAAATAATATGAATTTAATTTGAATCTTACGAAAGGCAAAATTGTGGCAAAACATAGACAGAAGGCGCCGTTATTCGTTAAAATGATTCGATACAGTCTGTTGAATAAGAAAGCAAACAAATAACTTTTATGAGTATATAAAAAAAAAGAAATGATTTTTAGATAAGATGATAAATAATTGATACACGTGCAATGAAAGAAATTTTATTCATTTCCAGGAAACTCTTTAGATGTTTTGATAAATTAATTTTTATTTCGAAGCACTTCTCTTAAAATTAAGCCAACATTTAATCAAGGTCCAGATAAAATTCATTCAATTCCTCAAATTTCACTAAAAACCAACATATTCAATTTGTATATTAAATCAGTAGACAACAAAAAAAACATTTTTATGTAAATTGTGGTTTTCCTGTATTCATTAACTTCCATATCCCGAATAAAAATATTTACTTGAATATAAAAACCAAAATTAAACTCCAACTGTTAAATTACTTTCATATACAATTAAAACATTTCAATGGCACATAATTTTGAGTGCAATAACAAATAAAATGAAATTTTTATCGTATATCAACGAAAAATTGTTTTTATGATATAAAAAAAAATCAGTTGAGATTGGTAATTTTATGATGCTTGGCTTTTAAATGAAATGTTTTATTTTTTTTTGTGAAACATTTTAAAAATATAAAATGCATTTGCATAAATACGCTGCAATTATTTTAGTGGTTGTCATTATTTGTGCTTCAGAATACAAATTTTTTATGATAAAATTTTATGTTTTTTGCTTGTTGTTATTCGTGAAATATTTGTATTGTCACTAATTTGACTTTTTAATTATGTTAAAATAGCTTTAATTTGCATCTTATTTTAAAAAAAAACATAAATATTTCATTAAATGTTTTAGTAAACAAATAAATAAAACACTTTTTGCGCTCTTAGCGTCCTCTGGAGGGCCTAAGCAAAAATCTAGATACTATAATCCTTGAAATATGTGCAAAGGGCCTAAAAACACCTTGCTGAGGTTGCCAAGGTCATTCAGTCTTGTTAAAAAGACCGTATCTCAATTTAACAAGTTTTTCAAATTTCGCACATTTTTCGAAATTCAAAAATTTTCAATTTTTCATATCAATTAGGTCACAATCTTAAATAATTTAAGTTCTATTTTGTATGTATTGATTTACTGTCGTCCTCGGAAAACACTCGAAATGAATGCAGAATTTCTCACATAAATATTTAAACTTTTCATTTCAGAACAATACAATTGACGTTGCAATACAATTTTTAATTCAGAGCCTGGCAAGGTGTTAAAATAAAAACAAATGAAGGTCTATTAAAATTGAAAGGAAAATTACTATCGTTTGCATGAAATTCCCTCTATGATGGTGATTTTTTTTTACTTTCAAACTAAAACCATTTCAAATATTTTTTATTCACTGCAAATCATTCATTTGATGCAGTTTCAATTTAAATTTGTCTCAAAAATTATTCTGAAATTGTAAAAAATGTCAGTTAACACTACAAAATCCTACAATTTCAATCAAATACTTGATTTCATCAAAAAATTAGATCGTTTAACAGGCATTTTGTTGCTGAATTCCACTTGGACATGGAAAGAAATCGTGTTAAGTTTGATTTTACTTGCACAAAATGTGTTATTTTTCACTTTTATTATTTCAACATTGATCATATCAAATTTTGACTTATTTTCAATTTTGATGAGTGGATCAGCTGTGGTATTTGTTATAGCGGAAGATTACTGGATTGTGGTAATGAAAGTCAAGAAGGAGAAAGTGAGGGAAATTTTGAATTGGATTCAGTCTTTGTATGAACAGAACTATTTTCATCCTGCTATTCATGAAATGGCAAAATGTCATTTGGAGAAAGCTCATCAACGAGCAATGAAATTACGGAAACTTAAAACTATTTTGAATATTCTTGGACTACTGGCTACAATTGGGTTTGCAATAATTGGACTCTTTTTACCGGAAAACATTCATCCGAAATATAAATTGCCAGCTCCTGTTTATTTACCTTTCAAAGATCAGCAGACATGGACAACATTCGTTATAACGGTTTTGTGTCAAACGATTGGTTCGGTTATTTATACTAATTTGTTAACTTATATTTTTTATATATTTTTCTGTTGTGTCAATTATTCTATTGCAGTGTTAGAAATTATCAGACAATCTGTTATTGTGATGGGTGTTCAATTAAAAATTGTTGAAATAAAACCAAAGCCCATACAGGCATGGAAAAAATTGGAATCTAGTGTATTGGAAACGATCATGGAAGATTGTGAAGAACCTCAAATTCGCCTTAATTTAGAAGAATGGATCAAAATTTTAACCGATCTCCTAACAGATGTCAATGAAAAAATTTCAATTCTCTCTGATTTGTACTCGGGATATTTTTGTTTCAATGAAATTTCCTCATTTTTTTACATGATTCTCTTTGGTTTAACAATCCTGGTGTTAAAAGATCAACAAGCATTTGGATTCTGTGTTTTTATGTTATCACTCTTATTAGGTGCAATTTGTTACATCAATGAAAAAATGTTGGAAAAATTTGAAGAAATTTCAATGGAATTTTACAATGTGCCCTGGTACGATTTCGGAGTAAAAGAACAGAAAATGATTTTAATGGTATTGAATTGTGATAAAATTGCAAGAGGATTTTCTGCAGCTGGTTTTCATAATTTGACCTTGAAAAGATTTGCCCTTGTTGCTCAAAGTGCATATTCAAATACGTTAATTTTCCAGAAATTGATGCTTGACTAAATTAAAATACTGGTTAGAATTCAATGAAATTACAACTGTATAAGAATTTTTTGGAGGGTTCAATACAAGTTCAAAATGTATTTCTATATTTATAAAATAACATTCAAATTCACATAAAATTTCATTCTTAAAAGACATTTAATATCTAATTTTATAATATTAATACCCAAATTTCTCTGTAAATTAAAATTTAATAATAAACTTGAATACGAGAAAAACCAAATTTAATTCCATTTAATACAAACATTTAATTTCAACTCAAACTCACAGTCTGTATGAATTCTCACTAATGAAAAAGCTTACAGACATGGCAAAAAATAAAAAATAAAGTCCCAAAATTTAAATTAAAATCTTTATTTTCTTTTCACACCTCTTTTATGCATATTTTTGTCTTAATTGTTATGTTAATCATGCTTTGAAATCTTTTGATGTCTCTTTTGATAAATAATGAGAAAAACAGTGAAGAGTAAAAAACGAGTGAAACAACCGCAGAGGCAAAATGTTACGCGTCACATAGCAAAAATAACACAAAGAAAGACGAAATTCAAGGAAAAAGAGAGAAGGTTTGGCAACTTTATATTATTATTATTTTAAAATAAGTCACAAAAAAAAATATAAAATACAATAAAAGTGTTGTGAAAGCTACTGTTAAATTGTGAAGTTTAAATGTGATAATTACCTTCTGTTATTATACAATTGACTTGAATAATGAAGGACTTTTCTTTTGTTCTTTTTTCCTTTTGGTGTCTCTTTTTTGTGTGTTTCGCGATTGTGAACCGTAAAATAAATAAATAAACATATAATTAGAGTCTTAAAAGAAACGGAAACTCATTAATAAAATTTAAAATTTTCCATGAAAAATATACTCCATGTAACAAATTCTGATTTTCAATGAAACAAGTCTCCAGTCCAATGTCCAAAAGGTTAACCGACTGGGTGTTTTATTAAAGGTCATATATTTTCCTATTTTTATTTTATTAAAAAAGAAAAATATAAAGTACAATGAATTCACTGCACTAGGCACATACAGACCTACGAACAATACATTTATTCATTGCTTCCATTCTATTTAATTTAATGTTATACAATACATGCTGCTAAAATAACCGACCAAACTAAATATAACTAGAACACACATACAATAAATTGCCATTTATACATTATCCTAGAGATGCAACATATTACGAAAACAAACACACACACGACTAAGTTACAAAATATCAAACGTGTAATCTTATTTTACCCTCAAGTCATATATAGGTAATATATTATATGACTCTTGGTACAAATAATAGTTTGCTATGGACTATTTCTATTTTTTTCCTTTTCTTTTGTTTGAACCAATATAATGTAGTTTAATAAATTAACGTGTTTCTTATTACAGACACATATATAACAATTTTATTTTTTCTTATACATTTTTATGCTACCTTTTTTTCTGCTGTTTTTTATCAGGTTTACCAAATCAAAGTTTGGATCCATTGTTTTTATTTTCATTTATATTTTTTGCTAGGCAACTAACAGTTTTCTGATTTTTCTTGTCAAAACTGGTTAAGAAAAATAATAAATTGAAATCTTTATTTGCAGAATTGGCTGGAAATGACTCAAACGAGAAATCAAGGCATTAAATCTTGTTGGCAAATTCTCGTGGCCCTCTATTAAAATAAAATTATTCGCTATAAAATGTCCGAATATAAATTTTAACGCTTAACTTTACTTTTCGTGTCAGATTTACTAATTTTTAGGAAGTAAAATTATCAGTGCATTTGGTAAGATAACTTATCAGTTCTGAGAGCCTGAAAACCGTTAAAAATGGTTCAACATTTAAAAAAATTGAAGATTTCTTTTATTGGATGAAGGAACTTTGTAAAATGAACTTTAACTCATTAGCTTCAAGATAAGACCCAGAGATTGGAGTCCAATCATTGGACTCTAGGAATCGGGCTCAGAGATTAGGCTTCAGAGCCTGAAGACGGTCAGAAGCCCAAACTGTTAGATTTTTCAAAAATTTTCAAGTTTTTTAAAAAATGGCGGAATTTTACAAAATTTTTAAAATGGTGGTTTTTTCAAAATATTTCAAAATGTCAAATTTTTTCAAAAAATTTCAAGATGGCGAAACTTTTTAAAAAATTCGACATTAAAAAAAATTCTTTAATACAATTAATTTTATTCAATGCAACGAGTCCCATCGAAATGCATTTTTTTAAACCGGTCTGTGGTTAGAATTTCACATTTTTTTTAATTTAACCGTCAAAAAAAGAAAAGATTTAATATTCTATTTCTATTAATGAACATTTTTTTCTAGTTTACTAATTTTTCTGGGAAATACTATGATTAATATAAAAAAAACTGTAAAATTTATATGACAAGCAATCTTCTAAAAAGCAGGTTGCTTTTGGCTGTTTTAATTATCCCAACTGTAATTAAAACACACTTTTTTTTGTACCCCATCTGTGTTGTCTATTTTGTTGCCGATGTTGCTTTCACCATTCCAATTTACATTTAAAACTATATGAAAACCATTTTCATCGACACGCTTTTTCAACAGACAAGGCTTTACTTGAGAACATTAATTTTTTTTTCATTTTTCCTAAGGGTAAAAAATTGTCTTGCATCACTTATTTATGAAAGAAAAAAAAGGCTTTGTTCTTTAATTTTGTTGTTTTTTTTGCTTATCATTAAAATTTTCTTCCTTTTACGTTAAATCACGAATTAAAAAAAAATTATAAATAAAAACACAAGGTCACACAAAAATCAGTCGTTTACAGGAAACTAAAAAGTTTTTTTTTTATTATTTCACATTATATTGAATATAAATTTCTCAATCATCACATAACCCACTTAAACCCACAACTAAATCTAAAATTATACTGTTCTTTTTCTTCATATAAAAAATATATTTGATAACTGCTTCAATTTTATAGATTTCCTATTTGTTGCAGGCCAAGTATAAGTAAGCGGAAATAAGAATAGAAGTGAAAAACGCAGAAATTTCAATTCAAAGCACGTTCATCTTAAAATTTCAATAAAATACACGGTTATATACACTTTTTATTTTTTATTTTCTTTTATGTATTCCAACAATTGTGCGGTGAATGTTTTGAGTATTTAATGCGGGTATTTTATGCCATGATAGCAAAAAGCATCACTTATAATAATTTTTTTTTTCTCTTATTCTCATTTTATTTTCAGCTTTATTATTGTTATTACTCGTATTTTGTTGTACTGCACACCACCATTATAAATGTTTTTGACAAAATGCTGATTATGATGCTTTCCATCCTGAACTTGCATTTAATATCAATAATGATGATAAAAATAACAAAAATCGTGATATTCATAGTGTTTATGACATGAAAAGACCAACAAAAAGCTTATTAACTATTATAGTTATTGACTAGTAAGAGATAATGGCAAAATGACATTTAATGTGATTAACTGAAAGTCTTTTGTTCGGTGATGATGCTTTTGTTTTCCTTGACCATTAAATCTTCAAATTGGGTTACTATTAAACTATAACTAGTGCTTTTGAAATTGATATTCTTGGATGATTAAAATCCAATCCATCTGATTGTTAGTAATGTGAATCTGGCTCATGGTTTTCGTAGAATTGCACTCACTCATATCAATTGCATAAATTTAGTGGTAATCCTTTTGTGAAACATAGGAATCAATTAACAAATATCAATTCAAACGAACACCATCGAAATTTTTAATCCCATAACATGCAATTATGCGCTCACACACACACGCAAGTTATAATAATTGGAAACACCTGTTTTTTTGATTGACGTCGACGTTTTACTTTGAATAATAATCGTTCAATCGTTTCACACACACACACATACACACACACTAATGATTGAGTATTAAAAAGCATCAATATAAATTGATGTATTCAATCAATTGAGACAGTTCTACTTTGAACTACCATTAATACTGTAATATCACTAAATATGTGTTATAACTAGTTGTTACGCTGTCATATTTGAAATTTAAAATTGATTTTATGTGATTAGAATTCATTAAGCGACCATATATTTTAATAAGAACGAAATTTGCATATTAAAATGTGTATAATTGTCCAAAATTTATTAAATATTGTGAAGGTAGTTTACATAAATATTTGATGTTGTTTGTGACGATGCTGATGACAGCATAACCGCTAGTCATTTTATGTTAACCGCTCTTTTTTTGATTTGGGATGGGATACAATGTTGAAAGCTTTTTGTAAAATTGCTACCTTAGGATATATTGCTGTTGTTTCTTCCAATTTGGTAAATATTTTCTTTGATCTTAAATAATAATATTTCAACAAGTAAATATATGTATTTTGTATTTGTTAATTATGTTTGAATAAGGAACATTTGTTGTAATGTTCATTTGAAATGAAGTCAAAAGAAAAATCTCGCGGAAAAATTACCTACACTATAAAACTGTCATGACTCGCACTCTTGCTCTTACATGAAAACTGATAAAAAATTTTCAAAAACTCACTTCAGTCGTTCAACTGTGAAAACAAGGAAAATCAACTCTTGATCTTTGAAAGAGAGGAATTGCGTTCAATCTTGGGTGCTGTTCTGGAGAATGATATAACTTGAATGAAGGCGATATAACTTAGAACTGGAAGGGGACTTTGCTAAACTCAACATTATTGTTTGCATTATAGCATTGTTAAAACAAGCCGGCTGTCATGGACAGGTCATCTAGTTCGAATAACAAACACAAGACCACCAAGCATATTATTCCGTAACAATCCTGAAGGACGGGGTGGAGATGATCTTCGCAAAATTTGATGAATTGATGGGATTAAGCAAAATCTGCGAGCTCTAGGAATGGGAACCTGGTGGAATTTTGCACAGGTCAGCAAGCGTTGAACCTCATCTTTCTAGCCGCTAGATCCAAGCATTGGATGTGACGCCAAAAAAGTAAAAGTAAGTAATTAAGTTTAAAGGCCTCTTAACATATTTACTTATTTATTTATTTTTTCTCTTCATAAGACCACCAGTGACCCACAATGGGTCCTTAAAGGTATGTCTTTCATCTACATGAAACTTAAATCTATATAATGAAAATTATTTTGATAATGCTCTACTTTATCGGCTTATCCTAAAGACATCTACTTTTTGCTGCGTATCAAATAGTGGAGTATCTTGCTACGGTGCGGTAGTATCTAATTTTTTCTGCTTCATACAGATTGGTACCAGCTTGTGATCAAGTTCCATGGTGTGTGTTCTGCTTTTTATCGCACTATAGTAACTGATATTCTATGACCTGAACTTTGCATCATTCAAATAACTTGAAATCAAATAATAAAAATCGTTTTACGGTAAAAGAAATACTTTTAAAAAATATTTTATGATCAGAATTTTTCATATCCTAGAGTTATTTTATAAAAATTCTTCAAAAAATTAAAAAATATTCGAAAATCATTGACATGATCATTATTAAACTTTTTTTTTGGGAAAATTCTTTCCTTTAATAAAGTAACATAAATTAGTATCACTTTCATTATTTTTCCTTTTTTCCTTAAATATTTGGGCATATTAAAAAAAAACACATAGAAATAATAAAAATCTAGGAAATATTTACCAAACTCTTGCTTTTTCCATAGTTTATTCAATAAAGGATAATAGTAAAAAAAAAATATACACACTAGATTTTGAAATGACACGGTAAAACTGTTGGGGAACCTTTTTCTACTTGACTAACTTTTTATGATTTTATCTATCTAATAAAATAAATTAAATCGTGCCATCTGATAAAGCAGTTTTGATCTCCCTTAAAAGCTTAAATATTGTATTTGCGTTTGTTTTGTAATTCCTTTTTTTTCTCCTGACCAATTTTTTTTTTCATTCTTAAGATTTTACTTGTTTTTTTTTTGGCAAAAAGAAAATTATTTTGTGCCAATACATTTTTTTTGTTCAGTTCTATTGTCATTACATTAGACAACAACGGGAATTTACGTTGCGTTAAAATGCTTTCTTATTTCAATGTTGCTGGTTAAATACTTCCAATCTTTGTTCGATGATGATGGTAGGTGATATTAAGGAAAAATTGGATAAACATTTGATCGTTGATCCATTAATTCAATGATTTTAATTCACTATACAACGAAATAAACAAACAAAACGTAAGGAAAAAGGAAAACATTGAAACGAAAATCTTTTTTTAAATGAATACAAAATGGACAACAGAAAAGAAGATTATATTTAACAGTAAACAGACAAGAGAGAAGCAAGAAAAAAAATAAAGAAATCAAAATAAGATGAAAATGGTCTTGAATTATATGGAAGTACAATTATTATTTATAGCAATTGTAGGAAATTAAGTGGTTTAGAAAATTTGTATTTTTATATTTATTTTTTTTCTGTATTTCATAGCTCATTAGTTTAATTTAACAGCATTATTGCCAATTATTTGATTTTGAATATCTTATTTAAGATAATTTTAATTTTAGCCATCTGCGTAGGTAGAAGTTCGTTCAATGCTTGATTATATACAATTAATACAATCAATTAGCGAATAAAGTCTAAACATTTATTAAGCTCACATCAAAATTTCAATTCAACTAACAATTAGCGTGTGTTTATTATGCAATTAGGGAAGCATTTTAAATGGAATGGTCTCAATTTTTATTTCAAAGTTATTGATTTGAAAAAAAACCTTTTAAAAGCTTCTTCATTGCAGACAAAATTCATTGACTAGAAATTATTTTGTCATTTCAAGTTTCTGTATGTGTTTCTATAGAAAATAAACGTCAATATGAAATTTGCAAGGAATGGTCTCAAAAACCAATCATAAGGCTCTTAATTTACCTCCAAAGCACCATCGGAAGAGGCAACACAGGCTTGACTCATTGTCTTGATACGAAATTTCAGATTTTCAGATGATAACCAACCGTATGATATTAAAATATATTTGCATTTTCGATATATAATTATTTCGATTGCTCTAATTATTAGAATCAGTTGAAATATGTACGTGAATACCGTGTGTGTGTGTGTGAATATTATGAGCTTTATTTAACAGAAATAATTCAATCTATTTAATGTTTGGCTGATCAACTATTAAATAAAGTAGCACACAATCAGTCTGAACGTTGTTCATATTCCGGTTTAATTTAACCTTTAATTATGAAATTAAACAAAATGCAATAAATAATAATAATGCTCGTGTGGATTGAACTGTGAAAATAAATAACAACAAAATTAAATGACTAGGGATGATCTGTGTTTACTTTTTAAATATTTTCATTTATATTGATCAATATATTAATTTATTTAAATTTTCTCTTCTTTTTGAAAAATAATATTTCAAAACACAACACAATGACACTGAAGCTCAGTCCAATAAATAGCAGATAAAATGAGAAAATTAAATGCCTTAAAGTAAATTGTTCGGGTCCCTCTTTTTCAAATCGATTTTTCACATTAATTTGACTTACAATTGCATTTTGTATGTCATAATACCACTTGTGTGTGAGTCCGGCTTCCTTAAATTTTGTTATAAGTCGTGAAAAGTCGCCAGCAAAGGGCCATCCCTTCCGTACCATGTATCCGATGTAATATGACCTTGGACAATTTTGCATCACATGTAATAAGGGATAACCATCATCTCGCATAAATTTTGTTCGTATAATGAATTCGGCATCAGTTTCACGCTCAATTGAACAAACATTACGATGATGAGCCGTAATCCAAATATTTGAATGTAGTGTTTCGCGAATTTTTATCTTTTTCTTAAGTGACTCAATGACTGGTGTATCTGAATCTCCAAATAAGTCTGCTAATGACCTTGATCCAGTCCATATCTGTAAATGTGATCTATCGAGTTGCTCCATTGTGTTGATGTCACGTTCAAATGCTGTTGTGCTCATGGAACTCGTTAAAGATGCCTGTAAAAAATAACAGTTTGTTGAAAATAAATTGAATTTTAAATGATAATCTTACTTGAAACACTCCAGAAATGTAGAATGATAAGAATAAAAAAGAACTCATTATTATTCTCTCGACAAACTGTAAATAGGGTATTACGGCTATAAAGAATAAAATAAAATTTCAGATAAATTGAACAGCATATTTCAATGATAAATTTTTTTACAAGATGGAGCCGAAAATAGAATGAGGGCTGTTTCAATTGTTAGTTCTGACAAACCACTTAAATGAATTTTGTTTTTCTCCTTGGATTTCATCATTCGTTGTTTTCTATCAGCAAAAAGCGATTAGTAAAAAAAAATCAATTCATGTGAAAATTTACCTGCTTTCCCATTTTTTGAGTATGAACCAAAAAAAACTTGATCCTAGTTGAATGGCAAATAGTCCTAGCCATGCATGAACACTGAAGATCAATAAAGGTGCCTTCCATTTGGGGATTTCTTGTGCTTTCGGTGTAACGATACAAATTCTGTCAAAAAACACAGAACTCAAAAACTCCACAACATCTTCAGTTCCTTCACCATAGTCCTTGATAAACCTTCCATTAATCGCAACATCTGATTGATTGTAAACGATATCTCCCAAAGTTCCATCAAATTTCCCCAATTTTTTGTTAAACGACCCATAATTTGCCTGTTTGTCAACATAAAATATTGGATTTAAATTGAATTTCTGCACAATATAACTCAAGACAATCCCATCGATGCCACTAAAACCCCCTGAATATTTAAAAATGGACTTCATATAACCAGGCAGATGTAAATTTGTTAAATTAGTTTCAGAAATCATTGTAGCATAACGATTAAAAAGAGTGAATCGTATTGGATAGCCCCGAAAATTTCGTGTAATGTAAGTAAATAAACTTTCAATACTTTTCACATCAAATTCATCCAAATGAATCCATTTTATGAGTCCATTCACATTTTCATTGTGACCTTTTGAAATGACATCATAGAATACAAATTCCTATGAAAAAAAAAATTTTAATTGTCTTATTTTTCTCTTCAAAAAAAATATTTGTATAATTTTAACCTTGCAATCATTTAATAATATCAATAAGTGTGACATAAAATGTGAATGCCAAGCATCAAGCAGGAAATTTTCTGCAGCAAGATGTTTTTTTACACTGCAACGACTTGTCACTAATACCACGTGATTTGCACTTGCCAAATGAAATGCCGTATCATTGCGATCTAATGTTGTATTTTCCAAATAGTTAATTAGTGTTACAATGTTTTCCACAATATATAACATGCCAAAACCATAAGCATCGTTAATCCTTATTTTGGCGGGATATTCTTGATCTAAACTTGAATTAATTAACGGCACAATGCGATCCACGCTCAGAGTAGGTTGAGGATTTCGATTGTACATGACATTGACTTCAACATCTTTTTGAATTTGAAAAAAAGAAGAAAAAATTAATTATTTGAAATTGTGACATTATTTCAAAATAAATCTAAAAAACTTTACCTGAAAAGGCACGTTCCAAGAAATACTGCGAAGTACATTCATAAATACTGTTTTTTTCTTGTAAATCAACCACATTAACTGTATAAATCGTTTTGTAATACATTTTCAGCAACTAAAAAATTTTAATTGAATATTTTAATAAATGAGCAAAAGCCAAAACCAATAATATATCAATTATTTAAAATCAAATATAAACAAATATTTTACGGTAAATTAATTGATTTTCCTAAAATATTGTTTGTTCAGTAGTTTTTAATAAAATTTATTTACGATTCAGAATTATTAAATTACAATGTAAGTTGAAAATGCCTCGCAGTACAAATTGATTTGGTTCGTAGATAGAGATCTTTAATGGACGTTTACAAAATGTTTGATGAATCCAATTTTTAACGCATATTCTGTTAATTTGGATAAAAATTTCGAATCTTATGGGCTCTCTTTTAGTCTAGTCATATAGTTGGGTGGTTTGCGGGGATTTTTCAACTTACAGTGTACAATTTTTAACTGTTTTACTAAAGTTTGTATAGGTAGGATAAGGTAGGGTCTATAAGCCTATACCGCAATCTTCAAGAGAAATTTTCATAGTAGACACCAAATCTTTAGCGAATGCCTAAGGGTGGACTTTAGCTTTCATACTGTCATCCGAGCACAGTCCCATTCTCACTTTTGAGTTGAAACAATTTTTGAAGTTCATCCGTTTCGAATGTCAACACTAAAGCTTTCATATCTTACCAGGAAATAATCAGATTCAATGATACAATGTCGATTATCATCAAGTTCCTCGATTAACGTTTTATTTTTAACATAATTAGTGAAATTTCCTAGAATTATCAAACTAAAAATTATTAAATATCTCATTTTGAAGCTTTCCCTTGCTAGTGCTTTTCAAGTGTTTTCAGTATGAAATCAAAATAACAACTGAACACCAGAAATAATAATATCAACCACAAAATCAATTTTCGTCATTCAGTTACAGTGACACTTCAATCATTTTTTTGACACCTATAAAGTAATAACAGTGAAAATGTCAACAAACCATTAATATTATGTTTTTTTTTGAACATTGTTACAATCAAGTAAAGTCAATTTGGAAAAAATAACGTTGAATGGAAAATTTACTTGTAATTGAATGTGCACTGTAAGTTGAAAACGCCCCGCTGTACAAACTGATTTGGTTTGCAGACGGAGATCTTTGATTGACGCTAACACGGCATTTGTTTTTGATTGAAATTTTTATCCCATTTTCTGTTGATTTGTTGAACGAATTTACTATTATGGACACTCTTGTAGTCCACGCTTATAACGCGGGGTGGCTTGTAGGGCGTTTTCAACTTACAGTGTGGAAGTGTGAGAACTTGTAGGGTCACTTTACGAACTCGAGTATTTTGCAAGAGAAGTTCCCGTTTTTTTTTTGAATTTGTTTCGGAAATTTCCTGAATTTCCACGATTGTTTACGATTTTGTTGCGGATTTTCGTAATTTTGGAAAATTTTACAATTTTGTTGACCCAGACGGACGGAGAGACGACATAATTGTCTTCAATACTAGCATATTTTCAAAACCATGAAATGTACTTGCTCAAGGTTAAAGCACTTGAGGCTGTTTAAGGAAAAATAATTATTTGTAAGTTTTTAGAGCAATTTTCATGCACAACATGAAAATTCAGCGTTATTTAAAGGTTTTACCCATAAATTAATAAATAATGATAAACTCTTTTAATATGTGTCTTGTAAAATATGTCAAAAAACCATAAAGAGGATGTAAAATAAATATTATTTAATAATTGTTATATTAAGTAAATAAAGTAGTAAATAGTTAGAATCAACAGTAAGAAAAGTTATTTTAATATGGTTTTTATTTAGACTCAAGGGTAAATTAAGCCAACAAAATAAATTTATTTTTAGTTTTTACAGATTTGGACTTTTAATGAGTGCAAGGTTGTAGTAAATTTTATGTCATAGAGTCACTTCATGTAAGTCATTTACTCTTTTTAGATCTATTACACTTCAAATAAAAACCACCTCGACACAGACGCCATAAAAATTTCAATTTAACATAATTTAAAAAATATTTTCAAATTCATACAATTTCAAAAAACGCATTATTCAAAAACTAACCCATTTTTGTAATCACCCATATAAAACATAGCTTACTAAAATTTCACTCAAATGAACATAAAACAAAATTTCTATGTACAATATCCGCGAAATTGTAGTTACAATCACCAAAACGCATCGACAACTGTAACACGATGCTAATCAGATAAAAAATTGCTTATATTTCAGTTTAACACAATGCAAACATTCATGGGTACATCTAATGGAGTTGTTAGTCAGCTATAAATTAATGTTTAGCATTTAAATTGGTTAACTATTGAAATTATTTTAATGTCTGTGTGTTTTTTTTTTAATTTGAAATTTTATCATGTTTGTTACATCAAATTACTTTGTATCAATTCCTGTAAAAGTAAATATGGTTGTTCATTTTAGTGTGTAAGGTAAATTAGCGTGAGTGTTTGCATTTTAAGTTAACCAATATCACAAAACATCTAAACAATGGATATTTAGTTTTTGATCTAAATATGGTCAGGAACTTAGTTTGATATTGAAAAGGATGGATATGAATTGAATTCGCCCTCAAGCAGTGTGAGTTAGCGCCTTTTTTCTCAAATTGGCTTGAAATTAACTTTAAATTTACTTTGTAAGCGCCAAGCAATGGGCGATATTTGAGGAAGAGTCTCCTAGCACTGTGAGGTGTTTTCAAGTCATTTAACTATTTTTATTCATAAAATTGTAACAAAATGGACAAAAATTATTTTAAACACTTTCATGTTTACTTTTCACTTGTATGCTAATTTTGCTCTTTTAAAGGTTTTAAATATTTTTTTTTTCTAAAGAAAATAATCCTTGACTTTTGCCTCAATTGATATATAAAATGTTGTTCAAATTGAAATGAATGAATATAAAAGGGGATTTTCAACATTTAAGTAGGCGTATTTTATCTTTTGATACTCTAAAATACTAAATAACATGATTCTTAACACCTTTTATCTGAAAATTTTACCTCCGGACATTTTTCTGTTAAATTTCATTTGAATATGTGTCAAACAGGTGATAAAATAATAAAATTTTCTTCATTTAGATATGAAACGAAATGATATTTGAGATGAAAATTAATTCCCTTAAAAGAAATTTTGACTTTTTTATGATTGTTTTAATAAAAGTATCATTTTTCTAAACTTAGTTATACGGAAAAACTTTCTTCAATATTAAATTAAAAGTATGAAAATCAAATGAAACTTGAAGACATTGTTTGGAAATTTCAAAATTAAAAAGTCCTCTGGTAACATTAAATTTTAAAATTAAATTAAATGAAATAAACTGAGATACAAAGTTTTGTCACATAAAAACAACAAGATACGATAAATGATGAAAAAAAATTATACAAAAACACAAAGAGACCTTTGGCTTTGCACATAATTTAAAAGTCATCTACAAATTGCAATAACATTGTTCATCAAGTTATTTTCTTTTTGTTTTAACGCTTGTTTTCAAACTAACTCCCGTACTTTGTGTTTTCTTTTGTGCTCGGCTTTCTCCCTCTCACACACAAGAAGCATATAAAAGTGATATGACAAAATAAAATTAAAAAAAAAATTGAACGAAATTTTGATCACGTTTTCAACAAATTTTCTTTTATATTGTTGTGTGTTGTCCTATTTAAACGCCATCAATGCACTCATCTATTTATATTTTGGGATTATTCGTTTATGTGTGAATGTTTGTCTTGTCTGTCTAAAATTTTTTTTTTGACCATTTCGTAATCGAAAATTTCAATACATCTATACTTTGCGATCCGTCCGACTGTGACGATAAAATTGCGCATTTGAGAATGAAATTCCGAAATTTTCAAAGATTTCAAAGAAAATTGCAAAATGTCGAAATTTTTTAAAATGGTCGAATTTACAACAAAGGCTCAAGTTTCTCATATGGCCAAATATTCAACAAAGGCTCAACTTTCCCAAACGGTTGAATATTCAACAAAGGCTCAACTTTCCCAAATGGTCAAATTTTCAACAAAGGCTCAACTTTCCCAAGCTGTCGAATTTCCAACAAAGGCTCAACTTTCCCAATTGATTGAATTTTCAACAAAGGCTCAACTTTCCCAAATAGTCAAATTTTCGACAAAGGCTCAACTTTCCCAAGCTGTCGAATTTTCAACAAAGGCTCAACTTTCCCAAATGGTCAAATTTTCATCAAAAGCTCAACTTTCCCAATTGATCGAATTTTCAACAAAGGCTCAACTTTCCCAAATAGTCAGAAATAATGTCCAAAATGTTCATTTAAGAAATGCGCACATGTATATTTTTTTACGAGGATGTTCTTTTTTAATTTTTTTTATAAAATTGTCATAAAATGTCCCATTTTCTATTTATTTTTAGATTGTTTCTTCGTGTACAAAATCAAAAAATAAAAAAAAGATTGGTACACTTTGAAATTTAATGTTATCACATTGGACATTTTATATTTGATCATAATAATACAAATTAAATTGCCTTTTGTTCTAATGTTATATAATATAGAAAAAAATTCATACTTTTGTGTCATAATTTCATACATTTTCGGTTTATTCGGTTCAACTTTTTTTTTCTTTGAGAGTGTACTTTGGTCAATAAAAACAAACTTAAATTATTTTTTAGGCTTTTTTGTTGCGAGTATTAATAACAATAATAATTTTATGACAAATATAAAAAAATGCGCAAAATGGAAAAAAAGTCCTCAAATATCTAAGGAATTTACAAAAAAAGAAATTGAACAATGAAATAATTTTGTCCAACTTTTACAATTTTTAAAGAATCTTTTTCCGTTTTAAGTTTATAAAAAGTAATTTTATTGAATTCTGAGTAAAGTCTACACAATACACATTTCCTTGAATTTTGTGCTTGTTTTTGTTTAATAAAGTTGTTTGTATCCTTGTTTGTGCTCATTTATTTTGTTTTAGTTTGTTCCCAAAGTTTTTTAACTGTACTTTTATTTTTCTTTTTTTTAAATTGGACAAAATTGGATTTCAAATGGTCGAAAACAAAATTTTTCCAACATATTGAGATGAAAAAATTCAACTTAAATTCTTAAGACAAAAAATTTCAAGCCAAAATCTCTGAAATTACCTGAAATGAATAATTTAGTGTCAAGAAAAAATTCAATTCAATTTTCAATTTGTCTTTTATCAAACTTGCATATAATTTAAATTAAATTCCATAAAAAAATCATATCAATCAGGAAAAAATTATACTTATTAAAACTTTATCTTTTATTATTGTTATTACAAGTTAAGCAAAAACTCAATAATTTTTTTTCTTTCTTATTTGATTGACGTTCTATTGAAAATTATTTATTGCTTTTATAATAGATGGCAAAAAAAAGTACAATAGAGCAAATAAATTGTTTATGTTTATCGGTTAAATGCAATGTAAGGAGTATGAATAAGTATAAAAAATATCTCTGTAATTTATTTGCACAATAAAGCCGATATCAGATGATAAGTTTTTTTTTTATTGAAAAATAACAATGGAAAAACTGATGAATATTGCAATTTTATTTAAATTTGCAAAGAAAAAAAATGTAAATATGGCAAGAAAGGAAGAAAGTTAAAGTTTTATCTAGGTTTAATTCTGCTTATTCAGTTATCTGGGTATTGTTATTTTTTTTATCATTGCAAAAACAGTAATTAAGAAAAATCGTTTTTAAGTGAAGAGAGTTTTTCATGGCCAACTTTTAGAAAATGAGGAAAAGCACACACCTTTCAGCGTAATTTCTGAGAAGAAGAAAGTTGAGATGTCACCTTTCAAAGTCAGATTTTACAAAGTGAAAGATTTTAAGCTTTGTATAGTTTAATACAAATGTACGAATACTCAACAGCTTTTTTGATTTATTTCAGGTCCTCCGGCCTTCAGCGAAAAGGATCGATGGCGCTGGAGCTTATTTGGTTGGTTTTCGCAGGAAATCGCTATCAAGATGCATGAAAATTAAAAATCTATTGATGCAGAAGTTTAGTTTTGACCATTCTGCAGGTGGTATTTTCAGGATTAAACTGATGAAGTACTTTTTAAAATCCTTGCCGAAAATAAGGTCGGAAAGCCTCTCAAATCGATTATAAATCAGTTTTAAGGACCTTGCTAGGCAAGTCCAAAATTAGTTAAAACCGCGTTTAAAATCTTCAGTGAGTCATTTTTCTATCGAATTTTATGTTATCTCAATTTAAAATAATTTCCTCATAACTAAAATCTTGTAAATTAATATTTACTTTTTAAAAGTTTTTCATTCTTCAGCTTCTCTTCGTATGTGCTCATCAAAAATATTGTAAATCATTATTCTACTTAATTATTTTAATCAAAATCCTCTTTTTAAACTTAATTACATAACAAATAATTTTACACTTCCTCAAAGTTTTCTTAACAAAACTTTATCATGTAAAAAAATTCGACCTATTTTAATTTTATTGAAAGCTAAAAAATGGCAGATTTACTTTTTATTTCAAGTTAATTTATATGAAAAATTTAAAAAAGCTTCATTTTCAATAGAGTTGAAAATGCAGCACATTTCAAAATCTTTCATTAAAAAATGTTTTATCATGAAAATGAGAAATTTTATAATAAAAGTACAAATTTTATATATTTTTTTTCATTACTGCTATCTAAAAATGTCTTTTTGTATTCAAATCTACACCCCAGAATGTATTCATGATGATACTTTTCATTTAATTTTTTTTCTCTTTCATGCCGTCGCTTGTCAATGAATTTAAAATGCAGAAAATTGCCTTTTTATTTCATTAACGATTAGATGATGAACAATTTTGTCGTGTAAGCATAGAATATGAGAAAAAAAATGTAAATTTAAATTCCTAGAACCAACTTTATTACATTGGAATTTAGTTCTTTTTCCATCAAAAAGTTTATAATTAGGATGGCGCATCATCAAATTTTAAATCACTTTTTTCATATTCTTTGCATGATTTAACTGTTTTCTATCCTCGAAATTACAACGATAAATTTTGACGTTGAAAGTCAAAGGCGTTTCATTTTCTAAACATACAACAAACGACATAACATGACAATTTTTACTCATTTTTTTTCATTATAAAAGATTCAGAACACAAATCATTCATTGAGTTCAAGAATAATAATGTAAAATATTTCATTTATATCATTTTTTTTTCCTCCTCTTCTTTAACATTAAATTACACGCACAGTTGAGTGACAAGTTAACAGTAGAAAAAAAAGAAGAGAGAAAATTTTGTTAAACAAAATAAAAGGAACATTTACCCGACAACAAGTTTCAATGATATGTAACATCACAACGTGTGCTTTCTTCACTCTAATATATGATTATTGGATTATTGCGTCTGCTTCTCAGGTTCGTATTAATGTTGCAAAATCTATGTCTTAGAGCAATGATATAATAAAAAAAGTAAAACCTTTTGATAGACACACTGCTTTGTGTTAAACATCTTTGGAAGCCACATGTATTCGTTACTTGTAAATTTTGGTCTATTTTTACGAATATATTGTCACTCACAACGTAATAAACTTATGTTGATATAGATTTTATTTGTTAGTATTACTGATTCAGTTCATGTTGTTCCTAATACATTTTGCAAAATGGTTTTAAAAAAGGGAAACACAGATTACCTGTATTTTGAGAAGTTCTCACGATGATATTTATGTAAATCTAATTTTATTGGATTTTTTTTTCTTAACTTATCATGAGTCAATGCAATCAATGAATGAATCAAATGAAATATGAAAAAAAATTCAAAGACCCGTTGAGCAGTTGTCATAGTCTCGTCATAATAAAGACTTGCATGTCATTGGCGAGGGTTCGAGTCTATTAAACTGCAAAAATTATTTCACCTTAATTGTATTTTTTTCTGATCTGGTTAAGATTCGATTTGCTTTCGAATGACAGTATGAAGGCTATGATTCAATATTAGGCCCAGGCTTTTATGAACATCAACAGACGCTTTAGAGCCACGGTGCCTTCAGAGACCCCCTGTCCTAAATCCGTCGGTTACCGTAAATTTGCTTTTATTTAATTTAACTTTGACATATTTTTTTCCGCTTTATATGAATTTAAATATGCGTGCATTCAAAGGTGGTTTTTTCCATTCGCTTACATCTTTCAAATTTCTCATGTTATAAGAAAAGGAAGAAGAGTACGACACATACATATTTATTTGTAACACGTGGTACGTTTTTAACGTGAGTCGAATTCGTTATTTACGTGATGCTATTTACTTTGATGAATATGTTTTCTCTTGTGTTTCTTCAGACATTTCAGAAGTAATACTTTTTTTTTACATTCGTCATCATATCGCTTAGCAGATATTGAATTGATATAAATTTACAGAGAAAGTTTTAAGAACTGGAACGAAAACCATGGAAAACGATTTAACATTTTTAAAAAAGTGTTCATTAAGGTTCAAATACATCAGAAATAAGAATCGAGACTTCTCAACTTTTTTAAAAATAATGTCAACAGCAGACCTTGAGGCTATGTAAAATGAGCCATAAGAGTCTAGACTTACTTCTAATGCTTCTCCAGTATTGATTCCATCATAAAATTGAAGGTGTCTGCCTTGCTGAGCTTTCTGAGAAGATATGGTGACTTTCCAGAACTGAACCAGGTCTAGTGGACTTCTTATTTCTTGAGTTGTTTTTCTATAATTGGTTCCTTCTTCATCAGATATGATGATAATGGGTATGCATAATGGACTTGTCTGTAGGTCTGAGTGCTGGTTCTCTTCTGAGACTGCCCTAGAAATCTGATCTGATACTTCAAATGCTTAAATACAAATTTTGTGAATTTGGTTATAATTGTGAAGTTCAACACTGTTAAAGTTTCAGAAAATATCTGAAATATACCGTTTTTTTCTAAGAAAAGGCTTTTAATAGTCCTCTCAAATATTTTAATTTCACTTCAGACAATCAACCAACTTTGTTTTATATGAAGTCTCTTGGATCTGTCTCACATACAGCATTATTTTCTGTGTTACTTTAAAAAGATTATTTTTTATTCTCGTGATAAAAAAAGGGTTTTTTTTATTTGATAAATGAGCTACAAAAGATGACAAAATGAGAAAAGACTTGAATAAGGTAGATTATCTGGTTTGTTTCCTTCCGCCTTTCTGCAAATAGTAAAAAAAAATATTTATTCAAATGTTTTTGGGGTTTTTAAATGGCAGAAATTTCTAACATATCCTTAAACCTTCTTTAAATGTAAGTGAGATCAGTCTTTTTTAGTGGAATTATCAAAAATTTATGAAATATATCAAAAAACAAGTGGATTTATTTTGATCTTGCAATCCATTGTGTTGAATTATTGTTATTTAAATTTTCTTCCTTTTTCACCAGTGAACTTTTTCTGCCACACATTTTCTTATACCAAAATGTCTTTTTCTTACATTTAACACTTTTATCATCATTATAAATATTTTGTGACATTCAAACAATTGATACACACACACAAAATTCCGCACTAACCCATGAAAACGAAAAATGCCTCGAACCCTTGTCATGCAATAGACACACATATATTCATTTATTAAGTTGTTGTGAAAGGATGAAATGTGCCACACATACATTATATAATAATTACTAGACCTTCATCATCATCATCATCAGCACTAACACTATTTCATACCCCCACACTAATGTTAACCATAGGCCATATTAAACTTCATAATGTGCGTTATGCGTAATATATCGCAAACAACAAGACAGGACATGCCACAATAAATACTAATTTCATATCTCAAAGTAAACACAAACAAATTTATTACTTATTTGTTCTCATTATATTACATTTAATTCACCACCATCCACGATGTGAGGCCTCATCATATTCGAAACAATTGTAATAAAATTTTGTGTTACTACAATTTTGCAACAATATCACATTGTCTATGGCATTATGAGTTGTGTTACTTTATTACATTATTATATCAAATAATGTTATTATGTGTTAATAATTATAGTGATAACATTATCAGTTGAGCTCCCATATTTTATTTAATATTAATATAATATTAACATAACATGTAATAAAATAAAATTACCTAATAA
The DNA here is from genome assembly GCA_900002565.1 of Culicoides sonorensis. Lineage (NCBI taxonomy): Eukaryota > Metazoa > Arthropoda > Insecta > Diptera > Ceratopogonidae > Culicoides > Culicoides sonorensis. Next base: position 461,633 of record LN483441.1, on the reverse strand, counting down.
ATAAACAATTTTCTGATAATTAACAAGAAATTACATGGAAAACTTAACTCCCGTATTGAGCATTGAAACTATCAAAGTGAAATCAACTAAACATTTTTGTCTAATTATGTTTGTTTCTTGTTCTGCTAGTAAACAGTCCAATTTTACATTGAAAACATTTGTCTTGAACAAACATTATTATTATTGTGTCATTTTACCTTTTCGTATTTTGATACAAAAATGTGACTAAAAATTTATTTCATATAATCAGACACACACACAGGCACTCACATATATTGAGAATAAACAAAACCGAAAATTTGGTTTTATTTCATCACGCAATAAAACATGTCAATAATCCTAAAATTTATGACTATTTTGGGGATCGGTTAACGTGTGCAATGGTTAAATGGTTAAAAGTAGGCGCACGAAAATAGAGACACAGCATCACAATAGAAAATTTAAGCGAAAATTGCTCCGATGAGAACTGGAATACGAGGTATGTACTTTGTGATTCTTCTTGTTTTAAATGTGCCTTTTTTTATTAGGAAAAAATGTAATATTAGATTTTTACCGCAAATCGGATGTTCAATATGAAAGTTAAAATAAAAAAAAGATTGTAAACGATATGATACGCATTTTAACAGAGATATTACGATATTTAGCTAAAGTATTACACCATAGGGAAAAATTTGCACAGATTTTAGAGATATCATTAGTTTATTGTGTTTTGGTAATTTCTGGATTTGGTCTATCGCTTGTAGAAAGATAAAATTTTATGACAGTCTTTCTATGCTATTTTTCGTTTAAAAGTATAGTTAACAAATCCATCATTGGAAATTGGAATGGCGACGTGATTTTTAATATTTATAGCTCTTAATTGAATTATTTTGCTTGATTTTTTTAACAGGAATATCCAATAGAATTTTATTGGATGCAATGGATGAAAAAGAAGGAGGAGGAAACATAGTAATAGCATCAGAGAGCAAGTTTTCTTATACCAATCAGAAATAAAATCTCGTCAAACGTGGAGATGTCTGAAAGCACTTAATGAGCTAGGTGAACAAAACAATTTAAGACTCATTTGAGTACCAGGTCACTGTGGGATGGAAATGAAAGAGCAGGTGAATTAGCTAGAAAATGATTTTTTAAAGCTCAAGGAAAAAGAGATATAAAATGTGGTATTTTCATAGGAATTATCAGGTAAAGAAACATTGTTTATTTCTAATAAGAGACCATTTTCAAAAATTCAAGAAACACTCAAAATAAGACAATCAAACGCTTCATTCATGGTCTATGTTCAAAAAGATCGGAATACAATTAAAATGGACAATTGGAATTATCACAGGTCACGAGAAGCTTAGAAAACATTTAAAAAAAAAATTAAACTAACGGAGGATAATACCTGCAGATATTTTGATAACGATATAGAAATGACTATTTAGAGCACATAATATGTGACTGTGAAAAATGCGAAAGATTGAGATATCATATCTTCGGAAATGGTGATCCGAATCCGGGTGATTTTCGAGGACTACCCGTCAGTGGCGGATTGACCTTACGGGCATCTGGCATATGCCAGAAAGGCCGCAGTCGATCGTCTTGTAAAAGTTAAGTTAAGCGTGAATTTTAAAGAAAATCATACAGACTGCCAGGACCGTAAGTAATTTTCAATAAGACCCTTGATCAAATCTAGTTTCAAATTAATCTCCTCTGTACTGAAAATACTAACAAAATTTACGAAATTGACCTTGATTAATGACACTACTTTAATACAATTTATTTAATACAAAAACAATGATTCGAATCATGTTTTCATTAATTCCAAACAAAACTATTTTTTCCTACAATTTTCAATCCATTCATCATGACCCAATTCATTCATAATTTGTTTTTAAAACGTTTCCGACAATTTTCAAATCAAAAACATCACTACGGGCGGTTGTCAACTTGATATGTTACATATGTGCAACAATAAAAAAACACATATTATTTTAACATATTAGGAAAAACAATGAACAATGAAATAATATGTAAAATATTAAAGAGAGAGAGAATATAAAGAGGAATGTTGTTTTGTTTATGGTGAAAACTCTTGAAAGTGGTTTGTGTGTGTTTGTGTAAATTTTACAAATGTTTATTTCTCGGAAAAACAATAAGAAAATATTAAATGTATGCATATTTTGCAAAACATAAATGGGTATAAAAGTAAATTATTTATCATCTCAAATGTTATGTTGCATGAATGGAAATTCTGTGGGAATATTTTCTTTTGTTTTTCTCAAACAATGGACACTTTCAATTGTGTAGTGTACGTAAAACGTTTAAAAGCAGAGGAAAATCTGTTACAAATGATGTATTTTACTTTTTTTTTATTATTATAATTAGCGTATATTTATGGATAGTTTTGATGATGCTATGAATGCAAGTAGATGTTGCTACTATAAGTGTTTCAATACAAAAGTTACTTTTCAAATTAATCATAATAATAGTTATAGAGGCATGTGAAAGAATAGTTTTTCGTTATATTTTTATCTATTGTTATAGTCAATGGTTGTTTTCAATAAAAGAATTAAATTAAAGGATCTTTATAGCACGATTTGCAATAGACCTGATCTTGGATGGCAGAATCAAAGGTAAGGCCCTCTATAAGACGTAGGTTTGTAGTTTGATTCAATCTAAAGGTTGGCAGTTCGATTCTCGGCTGAGCCATGAAACATGTCTAACCCAAATGTCCTTTTTTCCTGCTCCACATTTTGTGTCGTATGATAGCATAAAAGCTCCTCAGATGATGATAACCTGAGTGTTGGCTTAAATAGTCACCTTGTTAATTTGAATCGGACAACCTTATAAGACTCTGATGTAGCCTTGACCTTTCTTTTCGAACGTAATTGATGAAATCTGAAGACCCAAACTCCATTTCATCCAAACCAAGGCAGATGCTTGACATTTTTTGTATCATGTTTTCTCACAGAGATTAAAGAGCTTAATGAAACAAGCTAAAATCTATTTTTAATACGTTTATATCTTTTTATTGTGCAAGATGAACAAAAGTCCTTTTATGAAAGTTGTTTCGGTTTTAGGATACAACGAAAACTTATTAAGAGCACTTGTGCCAATTTTACACTCGAAGGCAAATGCATATTAGATGAAACTTCACTAACTTAATTAAGTACATAATAAATTGCTTTTATGTACTGCAAAAATAATATACTTAATTCTATCTCAATACACAGATCCATGCAAATGACCTGCTTTTTATCCTATATTTCCTTTCAACAAGAAGCATCATGATTTATTAACGAAGAATTTTCATAGTTGAGTGTTAATAAAAATTCATCTTCTTTTTATTTTATTATTAAATATTGTATACATTTACTTTAAATAAATATGAAAATCTCAAGGTATTCCAAGGTAGGTGCGTATCAAAAAAATTCTGCTCAGAGATAATTTGTGTCAATAAAATAAAAGTAAAAGACAATAAAAATACACTTTAAATGTATGAGAGCAGAGAGGAAAAAAATACTGAAAGGATTTTATTGGAAACTTATCACTTTCAGATCTGTACTAAAATTTAGCATCGTTTTTCTATAAATATTTCAAGTAAATGAAAAAATATACTGAACTTTATACTTGTTTTTATTACCATCATCATCGTCATCGTCATTTTTTGTCATCATCGAACTCATACTCATATAAATGAAACATGCAAAAAGGATATCTCAGTGTCATAACAGTAAAACAAAAATCCCAAGGTTTTATACGTGAAATACAGAACACACACACACAAACATATATCAAATGTAGAGTTGAGTATCTTTAAGGGAACAATAAAATAAATATGATATTGCCTTGAAGCTTAACAGGATGTTTGAAAAAATATAAAAAAAAAATTATTGAAAAGGATGGAAGCATGCAAATAACAAACAATCTATTTGATATGTAGATTCCTTCCATTTTTTCGCAAATTCCTTTAAACAAACATATATTTTTTTTATAATTCACCATGATACAAACAAAAGTACTCTCATATTGATTTTCACACACAAACAAATCTATGATATTTTTTTTATTTTAACATACTTACGATGAAGATGATGATGAATAAACGATGAATTCAATTTGTATAAAACACAAATCGTGACACTTTTTGTATGGAGATGAGATCATAGAAAGATGTCTTGAATAAAATACTCTCAACATTACACGATTAGATCATAAAAGCAACACAAAGAAAAAAAGAAAAAAAAATGTTGTCATTTCTTTTGAGTGAACATACACAGAGTGTGTGTGTGTGTGTGTGTGTTTGTGCAATCAAATGAAAATCATAACAATAAAGGAAATGTTATGCAGTTTCATTCAAATTCTTCTTGTGCTTAAAGTAAATTTTTTTTTTTTTGGTATCATGGGGGTTTTAAATTGAATTTTATGTGTCTTAAACCAATGAACAAAAGAAGCCTTAAAAAAAATATTGAAAATATTTGTTGAATATTGAATGATTTATCAATAAAAATTAAATACAGATCAGGGATAAGTTTTTTTTTGATAACCCATATTTTGAATGAACTTATAAAAAAATATTAAGTTTAAATTGTGAAAAAAAGTTCACAACGTTAACTCAAATTTAAGTTCATTACATTCGATATTTTTATTCATAATTTTTTTTTAAATAGCATATTACACATACACAGTTTATTTTTCATAAAAAGACAAACTTCAATAAAAAAAAACTTTTTTCGTTACTTTGTAAATCTTTTTTCTTCAAAGAACTTTTGATGAAATTTAAAAGCACATCAACTTTGCCATTTGAAGAAGTAACGTCATTTTTCTCCTTTTACCGTATCTGTGGGTAAAGTTTTTTCATAAAATGATGATGAGAAGCAGAAAAATGCACTTTTAGACACTTTTACACATTGGGGTTGCAATCAAATACTTCAGAATAGTCCAACGACTGTTTCAGTTTTTAGTCAATGTAGCCTAAAAAAAGCTCAATTTATCCAAAAACCATTAATACTTTTCCTCTATATGCAAAAAAATTACACTTAAAATTAGCTTTTTCTACCATGTAAAATTATTTTATTAAAAATGTAAAACTCATGTTTTATTTTACTTTGATATGTTTTTATTATATTTGTGTGTTTTTTCTCTTTAAAGGAGAAAAACAAATAAGACTAATATACAGATGATTAACTCAATCTCAATGGGTTGAAAGTTCTTAGAATGACTTATTTTCATGATAAATTACTTTAAATGAGTAGCAATTTTTTAAAGTTCAAGCAAAATATAATTCCATAACCATACGCTCTCAACCTAAATTCAGTGGGCTTTTTTTATTTTTTTTTTTTTGATGTTCTGCTTGAATTTTGAAATATTTTAGATGCTCCATTTCGATGTTCTCCTTTGATTTTGGGAGTATTTGGAAAGTGTACTGTAAAAGCCTTGAGCCCAAATTAACTGACATAGCCATAGTACGAGGAAATTTCAAATCAACCATCGAAATTCAAATTTCTGACTTCTCTTCAAACATTCGCTAAAAGGAAAGGATTCTTAATGACAAATTAAAATGACTTAAGGCCAAATTGGTTTGTAAAGCAATTTTATATGTACACTTATTTTTTTTTTATACCATCTAACGAATCACGATTAAAAAAGGAACCAAAAATAACCCAGTATCAAAAAACTTTCCTTTTGTGGATTCTAATTTATTTCTATTCAAATTTCAATTACACAAAAAAAATTCAACGTACAATAAATTAAAAGATTGCTAAGCACAAAAATTTTGGGATACTCGAAAAAAAAATATTATTATTATTGAAAAATTATACCGAATAGACTGGCCATTTATTTATTCATTAATATCACATGGTTCTTTTAATATAAAAATAATAAGAAAATTGTTATCCTATTAAACGAAGGGATATTTTTAAAAGCAAATTAGTCTGAATGGTTCACAAGGTAAAAAAAAAATTATATATAAAACAGCAGTCATCATTATAATCATTTCATAAAATGGTTTTGCATTTATAAATTCATTAGATGGTGAAACATACGAACAAAAGCAATCACTGAAATGAAAAAAAATACATGAAATAACAAAAGAAATGGAAAACAAATTTCAATTGAAAACAATAAAAAAAGGACAAGTTGGTGCTTTCTTCTTTGAATATTATTGCTATTTTATAAATTATTTTTCTTTTTATTTCATTTTATTTTATGAAAGTATCAAATTTAGAGTCAAACCTTTTATTAAAATAAAATGAAAAAAATTCGATGAAAAAAAGAGTTCTAAGTGATTTTGTGTGTGTGTGTGTGTGTGTGTGTCTTTGTATGTAGATTTGGTATAATGGCATTTTTTATGATCATCTGTCTTTGCTACAAAAAGAACGCTTTAAGTGCATTATTATTTCTACATTTTTCACGAATGAAGTCAAAGCTCCTGAAAAATTCATTGTGCGTTCACCCGATAAATAGGATAACAAATTAAGAATAGGAAAAAAAACTCAACTTATCACCTTTAGCACTTTGACTAAATACATCTCATGTTCTTTTTTAACACGCAAACACTCATTCATTCAACACTCATGAAGGGTGTCTTTTGGCTTTTTTACCACCTTTTTCTTTTTTTTTCTAAGGTGAGTGAAAAAAATTCTGTGAAATGTATTTTTTTCTCCTTCTTTAGAAAAAAAGAAAAACGAACACTTCGATACAAAACGCTTGGAGTGTTATTTACTTGAATGTGGAATAAAGTGAGAAACTAAAGTGAATTTGTCGCTTTTAACTGCCTTAAGTGTTTTTTTTTTTTTATGAAATTTTTATTAAAATTTTTAATGCATGTGATTCCATTGAGATTTTTTTTAATAAATATTATCATATGATGAGTTTGAAATTTTATGCAGCTTGAAATGCACTCTCAAATCAAAACCACTATTGGGACATTTGAATTAGTGGAATTACTAGGCTGAAGTTATCAACGACCTTGGCAGCTTCCGGGATGGGTTTTTTCAGAACCCCCAAACCCTTCACGACACGTTTCAGGTGTCATCAACGACGTTTACCCTGACATTTTACTTTTTGCTATTTTTCAATTTTTTTCTCCGTGTAAATCAGCTCAGTGTCAGACTTTGATCAGTTTTTAGGCTTTCCTGAAAAATTTAACTAGAACAAAGTCGTTGATGAGTAAACAGATCCATAGAGGATCTAAAAATACAGTGACTGGTATCTGGGTTTTTTTGCTCTGACCCTCCAAAGGGTGCTGAGAGGGCCTTTTGTGAAATTATTGTCGGTTTTAAGACTTTCCTGAAAAATTTAACATGGGCAAAGTCGTTGATGACTATACAGATAGTTAGAGGGCTCAAAAATACAGACATTCTTACTGGGGTTTTCCATTTGGACCCACCAGATGGCGCTGGTAGCCATTATTGAGATTTTTTGTGGGTTGATGACACCTGGAGCGTGTCGGGAGGGTCTGGAGGTTCTGAAAAACCCATCCCCGAAACTACCAAGGTCGTTGATATCTTCAGCCTAGTAAAACCATTTAGACAGCAGAAACTCAATTTTTTAATTTGAATTTTTGAGAATTTTCTTTCACTAGTACTTTCCACTGGTTTTGGGTTGAGAGATGAAAACAAACTTGAGAAGATTCAATGAAAATTCTGACCTTGAAATGAGAAACATGTAAAACTAACTTCTATGGTTTTTTTTTGTATTTTTAATTTTATTTTAACCATTTTTAATTTATTTTTATTTTAAAATATTTATAAATACAAAAAAACTATCAAGGTATAAGAAAATATTGCAGAAAACCGCACACTTTAATGAAAAACAGACATAAAATTACAAAAATTTTCCACCTAAAATAACAACAAAAGTTATAACCTCATTGTGTAATTAGTGGTTTTGTTTATTAGCCTGAACTAAAAATTTAAGTGCAATGTTTTGTATAACTATAATATTAAAAAAGTGCATCGTAAGACTCAATTTCATACCTAAAAAAGCGAGTTTTCAATGCATTGAAATTTGAAATCAAATAAAAGTAATAACAAATTTTCTTGGACAGCCTCATTTTAGTAAAAAACAATTTCTAAAAATAACTATTTTCCTTTACAAAAAAATATTAAATACACAAAACCGCATCACGTCATACTGCATTTTATTTATCTTTTATTTCAATTAATGTTGTTCTTTTAACAATTTTTAGAAACATAAAATCCGGAAAGAAACCAGAAGACACAGGAGAAAAATGATTTACAACACAATTAAGAACGAATATTATTTTTTTTTGTATTTTACTTTGAAATAACATACAAAAAAAATAATAATAAATTTTACACGAAAACAAACAGCTTTTCTTTTAACTGTGTGAAATTTCATTTGTGAGAATTCTCGCTTGTCACGGACATAAACAGATGTAAGGCAAGAAAACCTCTGCTGTGACTTTACTTAATAAATAAATGTATTTATCATTTAAAAAAAATTGAGTTAAAATGAAAAATATTATTTTTTTAATGCATTAACATTAATAAAATGCTCCATTATTTCCGTTAAAAGTGTGCTCATACTTAAAAATAGTTTGTTGTATAAGCTGAATATGCGTTAAGCGTTTGATAATGTCATCATGGATAAAACGAAGCATGTTCCCTGTGGGTCTTATTAAAACTAAGCTTTTTTATTTGTTTTAATGAAAGGATGTTTGTTTTATACTTTGTATTATTATGTTAAATGATTTTTAAAACATGCATGATGAGCCCCTGAGGGAAAAATTCTAGGAATGATGCGTTTTAAGAGTAATTTGCACTGATGAAATGAGGAAAAATAAAACTGAAATCAGTGACATATGTTTTACGTTTCAAATTATCTTTTAAATGTTTTTTTTTAATATAAAAATTTTGTCCGTCGACTGGTTTTCACTCGAATTTCAAAACGGCTTGACATTGAGATGAGAGCCAAGCCGTTTCGAAGAAAATCCGCAACACGTTGCTTCACTAGCCTGTGAAAATATTTTTAGCAAATACGTTATAAGTTCCATCTAACTGAAAATACTAGAAATAAAATATTTAAATTAAATTTTGTTTGTAAAATCCTTGAATTCCCAGCAAAAGTATATTTTTTTATCATGAGTCAACAGTCACTTTTTGATCATCATACCATAGTTTGACGCTTATATCAAAGAGAAATAACCATTTTGAAAATATTTCAATCAACATTCATTTTATTTATTCAATGTTAATTAAATAAAATCTTTTACATACCGCCTACACGCAAAAAGAGGCAATCATGGAATAAAATTTAACTCACAGGAACATACTTTTGAAATATCAAATGAAAGAAAATTAAATTATAAATTTAACACTTGCCATCGTACAAAAATCATACCATGATGGTCTTCAAACGGAAAATTTTTGTGTAATTTACAAAGATTAATTATGTATCAGTTTTAATCTAGAAAATTCAATTACATTTCTCCACTAAGGGTTTAATTTCAGTTTGATTCTGAATTGAAGGTGTTTAATTTTAAAATTTTATTTCATCAGATGGTTTAACGTTAAATTCTTTGACTTAGTTGTATGCATTTAGAAGTATAATTTTTTGATTTAATCGTAAAACTTTATAATTAAATTGCATTTAAACGCAAAATAAAACTTAATTTTTATTTTAAATATAAATGAATTTAATGAAAATAAATGCAATTATTTAAATTCAATGTTTAACTTTTTAATGTAATAACCAGGGAGACGATTGAAATACAAATAGTGAAATTTTTAATTAAAATGTTAACTTTTTATTTGATTTTTTATTTAATTGACGCCTGTAGTTTGTGCAAGGACATAGTCCATGAACGCTGGATTGTCAGCAGGGACCATGTGACCAGCACGATTGGCCCAGTAAACTGCAAAATTACGGTTTTGTCTTTGATATCCTTCAATATACTTATCAACGACAATTGATGTTCGTTTTGCTGCAAGATATCCATCCAATCCACTCCAATTAAGACGATTAATCCATTCAACGGTGCCAGGAGTTGCAACAATCAAATCTAATTGACCAGTGAAAACGGCTACTTTGACAGCAGTTTCATCTAATAATTTTGCCACTAAAATGATTTTTATTTTTATAAAATTAAATTGAATTCATTTGATGATAATTAAATGAAATGAAAAACTTACAAACTTCAGTGCATGGTTTCATGAAATCAACTTCTAATGTTCTGAAAACTTTTGAGCTTTGACCACCCCATGTTACATTGCTTGGAATTCTCAAAGTCTGCTTTACTTGTCCATTCATAAGGTCACTTAAGATTTTATCTCTGTCAATTTCATCAAAGTTTGTGAGATCCCGAAGTGCTGCACCTGAAGTACGTCCCATGCGATAACTGAAAAGTTTCTTTTGTACTGATGGTTTGTAAATTCTCTTAAGGATGTTGTAAAAGTCAACACCGTCTGTTTCGCGCATAATCACGACTTCAGTGTAACCCCACAAATCGGTAGCTAATTGCCATTTTTCATCATCCACTGCTTTTTTGGTGTCTAATGCTGCTTTCTGTATTTTTTCAAAGCCATCCATATCGACATAGCCCTTGAAAAAAGTAAAAATTTCAATTAAAATGAAACTAAAGTACTTATTAAATATGTGAGACTTACAGTTTGAAGTAAAAATGGAGCCCATGACAACACAGAATCAATTGGTGAAATCCATGAATTTCCCAATCCAGCTGATTTCAAATTGCACTTTATCGTACCAGCTTCAATTGCTTTTTCCAATTCATATGCAAATTCAGATGCCATTTTCCCGCCATAACTTTCCGAGAAAATGTGCAATGGAACTGATTCAAATTCGGGTGCATGTTTATAAAATCCTCGTAGCAAATCAACTAAATCAAGAGCAATTTCCTTGTTTGACCTTGTAAGGGCACTATCATAATCCACATAAGAAAATCCCGTTCCAACTGGATTATCGATAAACAAAACATTGTAATTGCGAACCCAGGTAAAATTGCGTTCGCCCAAAAACAAATCTAATGGTCCCAATTCTTCGAAATTTCCATAACCAGTACTACTAGCACCAGGTCCACCTTGCAACCAGATAACAAGTGGACGATCTACGTGATTGACGACATTTGCTGTGGTGTAGTAGAGCCACCAAAACATGTGCGCACCTGGACGGACAGTTACATAGCCCCAATCTTGCAAACCGGGACCGAAACCGACTTGTGGTTCTGCAAATGAAATGAATAAAAGTAAAAATCAGTAAATTAGTGGAAGTTAATCAATCAAATAGTTGGTCAAGATAAGATTATCAATGAGTTATATAATTGTGTATTGTTTTGAGATATTTTATTTGATTGACTGGTAAAACCCAAGTAATTCACTTAACAATTAATGTCATGTAGTTGATAACAATTAATATTATGTGTGACTGATAAAAAGTGATTGATTAACAAAAGATTGTATCAAATTCGATTCCTATAGACTCAGGACTTTAATCCTCTTAATTCAGTTAAATCCACTTATACATATTTAATGTAATTCTTCGTGATTCAGCCATTGAATAATTTTTCCATTAATTAAATTTGTAATGAGCATTTGAGCACTTTTTAATGGGTATTTAAAAACACTTTCACTTTTCACACCATTTTATCGTTAATTAAAAATTATTATCAACGAGTGCTTTCATTCCAGCACTTCAAGAAATTTCAATTCAATTCAAAAATTGAGTTACAATATTATTTTTTCTTTTTTTAATGATTTGGTTGAATTTAAATAAAAAATAAATTACCAGCTGAAATGTGAAACACTGCAGCAAACACCACAATGGTAAATAACACAAAAACGCGAACCATTATTTCGATTAAAATGTTAATAATAGTTCCCACAGCCCAGACAGAATTTTAGAAACTAAATGAATTTGAAATTAAAAACACCAACCGTTTTTATAGCTGTCTCTAAACGACGATATCTTATCAGTTTGACGTTACATGTGTTGTGACTACCTATGAATTGAGCTGATTTTACACTTTTCATATAATTAACGATGTTGATGTTGTTTTATTTTCGAGTCAATGAATGTAATTTGTTTGATATCTAATGATGACATGTTTGCTTGTTTATATTTTGGAAATTTTGGATGATGTTGCTCAACATTTTGAATTTGAAATTTTTGATAAGAGTACATTTTGAACACAAATTTGAGGTTTGTTTGACATTCAAAGTGAAATAAAAAGTTGAGTAATTTGATAAATTTTGTGTTTGTTTAAAAAATGAATTAATTTGGATCATTTGTAGGGTAGGAACGGTTTACAAGGACCCATTGCAGTCTCAAAGGGTCATATTTTCAACGGCGTTTCCATAGAAAGCGTTAAAACTTTCATCACAGAGCAATCACACCCTCATTTGATCAGAAAAGTCAATTAAAATAAACGTTGAATTTTTTAATATTAAGATTTTCTGTGAATTTTTATTCAACCCACACTTTTTCAATGAAAAATTTCATAATTTATTCAGATTCTTGTAAAAACAATCAAGAAAAAAAATTAGGGTGTCCATATAAAAAAATAGGGTTGCCATACAACTTTAAGTGAAAAATCCAAAAAATTATATTTCTGAAATCTCGTCAACAAGAGCTACAACTTTGCCGAAGACACCAAAGACCTAACACGAACATGAAAAAAATTTTTTTTTTCATACACATCAATTCTCTTAACAGAATGTGGATACTTCGACGTTTTTAACTTTCTATCTTATGTTGTTAAAAATAATAAGATATTATTAATTGATCAAACTAAGGTCGAATTATTCAAACAAGTATAAAACTAAAAAGTCAAAAATAAAAAAAATGTAAAAAAAACAGATAAAAGTGGAATTTGTCCTTAGGAAGTTATTAACTTCTAAAATAAACTTTTATGAAAAGGCAGAAAGCTAACTAAAAATGAAAAAACAAGATGGTTTTGAGAAAAATTAAATGTTTTTAAAAACATTTTTTAAAAGTTGAATTTTTAATATTGAGGAATAATTGTGGTCCAAAAACTTCTTGAAATTTTTCTGATGATTAAAGTTTGATTTAAAGTTCTTGTATTTATTTGTTAGAATTATTTGATCTAAAAATTCAACTTTTAAAAAATGTTTTTAAAAACATTTAATTTTTCTCAAAACCATCTTGTTTTTTCATTTTTATTTAGCTTTCTGCCTTTTCATAAAAGTTTATTTTAGAAGTTAATAACTTCCTAAGGACAAATTCCACTTTTATCTGTTTTTTTTACATTTTTTTTATTTCATATGAATTTACGACAAAAATTAAAATAAATAAATAAAATAAAATTTTTCATGAAAATTAAAACAAATAAAATATTTTAAATGTAGCATAGCAAAATAATAATCATATAAATTTTTTGCATAAATGATATACCGTTAACTCTGCTTCCGTAAATCACCGTAAATATGTATAAAAGGTGACAAAATATTTTTTGTTGGTATTTCCTTGTGTGAGAAAGGGTGGATAATTAATTTAATATAAAATGCCTTTAAGATAATTTGTGACACATTAAAAGCATCAGTGTTGCCAGCACAATATGCATATAATTGGGTTTTTTTTTTATATTTACTTCATTCATATTTGAAATTAAATCGAGTTATAAGAGTTTTTGTTATGGAAGACGTGAGAACTTTTTGTTATGGGAATGAGAGAGTGCTTTTTAAAATATAAGACAAAACGAAGAAAATAGTTTTTAATGTGAGGATTTTTTGTACCCCATTAAAAAATTAATTTAATTATTATAAATTTAATGATAAAATCACTTAAAATTTTACATGATGTGTATGAAAAATAATAATAATGAGAAACATTTCACGATACATCAGGCTTATTATCTTTGCAAAGTGAAATGACATGACAGTATCTTGCTTTATGAATATTCAGCATATTCATGGAAAAATAGACATTATAAGACCGGATTTGATTTTGTACCTGTGAATGAAGGTATGACAATTACTGACATGTCTCCCGCAAATGAGGGGGTAAAATTTAGTACTTCAGGATGTAAAATTTACCTCTTTAGGACTAAATTTTACCCCCTCATTTGCGAGAGTGCACTTATCATTGGTGAGGTTAAACAGGAAGTCGTCAAGCCCTTGATAACGGTCAGAAACTGTGAGTTCTGTCTTAGTTTATCACAAAGAGGGACAAGAAGTGTCGCTCAGCCTAAAAATTGTGTCAGCAGTCCCAACATCTCGACTGGACTGCCCACTGGTGCCCCCTGGTTTTAAGTTCAGAGCATAAAACTCACAAATACGTTTTCCATTTAATTTCAATTCAAATTTTACACAAAAAAAAAATTATTTCAATTTAATTTTGAATTTTTGTCATATAAGTGACACATTTAAAAAAAATATACGCAATGATGTACATTTCATACCAAAATGAGCTAACATATGTTACAAATAGCATGTATTATTGTTCTATGCGACACTTTTCTTATTATTTCTATTTTTAATATGCAAAATAACAAAAAATCCATTTATATCATATTAGAAATGGAATTCTAACAAATTTGTATTAAAATGAAATAATATTAAAATAAATTACATTTTCACCGTTTAAACATTTATTTTTTTTCGAGGAAAAATGTAAAGTATACATGAAATAAGAAGAAGAGTAAGGAAATTCATAATCGTCATGATGATGATGATGATGACAATTCTTTTATTATTATAAAACAACGCGAATTTTATTATTTAATAAAATGTCTGTATATGAGACAGTGATGTGAGTATTAAATTGTTTTTGTATCTCACATTCGTATTTTTATTTTTATATTCAATCACACTTATTACTTTTATATGACAGATAAACCTTTTTAGGCAGCAAACCACCATGAATTTAATGAAAATTTACGTTTCTACCAAATGGATCAATAAATATCAAGAAAAATTATTACTTGAACTGATTTTTTTCTTGTCACATCATCCTTGGACTCCAATGCTCTAGAAGTCTAATGAAAATCCCATTTAAATATTTGAATGTATTTGAATCTCATCTAATTTTGGCATCACTCATATTTGTAACATAATTTATGAACAACCCCATAAAATTCCTATATAAAGAAAAAATAAGTAAAATGGAAAAATTCCTGTGTTTATGTAAATGGAGCTTCAACTACAACCAAATACGTCATTTCATTTCCATAAAATAAGAAATTTTTGGGGTTGTAAATATCTCTACATATCACATTTCATTTCAGTGTGGCTTTCCATGTACGTAAATTTCATAAAAATGTAATATAAAGAAGGTAAAATAATACAAATACGTGAATCAAGCCTATTTATAGATAGATATAAATAATAAAAAAAACGAATAATAATAATAATAATAATAATAAAAAAGATTTGTAATCACAGAAAAGAGATGAAAATAAAGATATATTACATGACTGTGCAACTATTGAATAATGCAATCTAAATCCAAATCCAACCAAAAACATATTACTTTGTCTGTTGAATCAGAAGATGCAGAACATTTTTATATCTACTTATTTTTTTGGGGTTAAATGTGGAAATAGAATTACATTCATGTTTTTTGAGAGTGAATCACAAAGAAAAAGTAAGATGAATTATACATGAATTATATTCAAAGAAAAAAATTGCAGAATGGTTCACAGAGAGAAAAATTGATTGTAATGCCAATAAAATGGTAATCAATAATAAATGAAATACGTTTTATAAGTCTTAGATTATGAAGATTTTTGTGTTCAAATGAAAAATTTACATATTATAAGGGAAAAGGAAATATTAATGGAAAATCCGAGTTGAGGCAGTAAATCAAAATGACATTTTTATTATACCGTTAGAGTTCGAAAATAGGCTGGTAATTATTGAAAAAATAAACACATTGCACATTTTATCCTCAGAGCACTTAAAAAACGAGTAAAAACACTTTATATAGGAAAAACTTTTTTAAATATAATTGCAGGCTTTCATAACGTGATTTTTGATGCGAGCATTTCAGGTTGATTTGAAAAAAATATGAGTAAATTTCACACTTTCCCAAAATGGAAGAATTTTTCACTATGTCTGGAGTCGTAAAACTTTCCAAAACTAAAGAAAATGGCAGAATTTTTAAAATCTGTCCAAAAACTGACCTTAATTTTACAAAAGATGAGTGTACAGATCGATAGATAATCAAAAAAATACAGCGTCTTTCAGCTGGGACACTGCAGAGGGCGCCGAGAGGACTTTTTGCGAAATTAAGGATGGATTTTAGATCATTGGTGAGTATGCAGATCGAAAGAAAATCAAAAAATTAGAGCGTTTTGTATCTGGGTTTTTCGATTGGATACTCCAGAGGGCGCTGAGAGCTGATTTTGTGATTTACAAGAAGAAAAAAGTTGAAAAACAGCAATAAAATAGAAAGTCAGTATTAAAGTCGTTGATGACACTGCGAGGATGTCGGGAAGGGCTCTGGGTGTCCGAAAAATTTCTCCTCAAGCTTGACAAGTTGGTTGATGAGGTAGTTGATAACTTCAGATCAATCCCGATTTCGTATTTGGTATGTCTACGTATCTATGGAGTTCGCTCGTGAATATCGTTCTACCCAGGAGAGCCAATCAAAAGAGTCGTAAAACATCGAAATACGTACAAAAATCTTCAAAATCACTTCACATGATAATTACATAAAACCTTTAATTGACCCACATAAGCATACAGCATTTTTAAAAATTACATTCATGTGCCATGTAAAATTCATACAATTGTGATTAAAATTAAAAAAAAACTGTGTTTGTCAACCCATATTACAGATAATATACATCAAAATAATTACTTTTAAATGTATGTTGTTGAACTTTTATTTTACAACTGTTTAAAATAGTTAAGAAGATTTGTTGATGGGAGTGGCACTACTTATTATCATCATCATCATCGTGATGTTCTTGTAAAAGTTCAAGACTAGGGCAACTAAATGTAAAGAAATAAAGTGCATGTAAATTGATGAAAAACATTTTAAGTAAAATTTGTAAAAAAAATAATTCAGATCAGAGACTTCATTTTATTTTGTTTTTTTAAAGTAAAAGGAATTGTAATCAGATTTCTGTTAACTCCAAACACTAAGTCATTAAAATTTTAAAGGACAACGCATAAAATGATAATCAAGATTAAAGTGGAATAAAAAAGGAAAGAATGTAAAACACGCTAACCACGACATCATCTAAAAGGATTACAATCTGATTTTACATTTTTTGCATTTTTATGTGCTATGCAATACAACACACACACGATACATGGAGATTTATTCGCATAACAACAGCAGAAGTGTGGTTGATGTAATTAAGCTTTGTAATTATGTGTGCGTGTGTGTGTGCATCTTTATAATTATATTACAGATTGCATTAAAAGCAACGACTTTTTTCTTGTTTAATTTTCACTGCGTTGTTTGTTTGTGACATAACATTATAGTTTTAACAAGAGAATAAAAATTGTTGTAAAAAGAATTTACAACGATAAAAATGATAAAAAAAAATTAAAATAGTACCATGAATAGTAGGAAAAATCTTCGTCTTTGACATTACGATTGCGATTTCACCTTAGTGAGTGTAAATAAATTAACTTGGAAGTAATTTAAATCATAGAGAACTAATATTTTCTTCTAATGTCGTAACTGAAAATAATTACTTTAATTACGTTACAATTAAAAAGTTCATTAAAGTTCTCCCATCAACCTGAAAAGCGTCATGAAATGCATGGCAAAATTTAAATCCATAAATTTAAATACACAAAATATATTTTTTTTTAAATTCTAACATTGAACCCACCGGAAGACTATCAGATAATTAAAATCATCTCTCCACAAACACACGAAACAATAAATACAAATTTGAAACAATGTTATTATATGCCAATATCCACTTATTATTAAGATAATTGGATTATTTGTTGTACTCTCTCATATAAAAATTGTTTTTGTTGTATTTCGCGTTCCTAAAAAATAATGTGATTGAACAGAAATTTTTGTACACATACATAAAATTTTTTGGTTGCAATTCAATGTGAAGTCGCCCTAGGGAAGTGCGAACATATTGATCATGTATTTTTGCGAATCAATTGTATTCTCGTGTGCGTTCATTGATTCCCTTCTTTTTTTTGTTTTAAAAATTAAAAAAATACACATCGGACTTGAAACAATACACTTGAATACAAATAACAGTGAAAAATTAAATTATTCCCGGATATGGACCCACACATACAAAAAAAAATTGAAAAATGTCATGTTGAGTTGATGGAAAAAGTGCATTAATGGGCATTGAATACTCAAAAAACTTTCAATGATCACTTTTTTGAAATCTTTCTGAAATCGGGAAAATTTGGAATTGAAAATCACATGCAAGGAAAAACTTTGGAAAGTTCCTCAAAAAAAATTCGCATGAGGGCGCTACGATCGCTTACATGAAAAATGTCTCCAAGAAACAAAAAAGTTCACAAACCGGGCTCAGCAGGGCATTTTTTAATATTTTTAAAACAAAAAAAATGAAAAAACACCCACTTTATAGCTATAGTCGTCACGACTTTGTATAAACTCTCTGGATTTTTGATAAAATATAATATTTTGCTTTATTTCGTTGTACAAAAATCCTATGATTTAGTTCTCTAGTTCATTGCTAAAGTTTATACAATTTAAAAAAAAATTATTTTTAAAAAAAAAAAATGTTCAATTTATTTCTAAATTGAATTTATCTAATCTCGCGTTGAAGAGATGCAATTCAAATACAACTATAAATATTGTTTGAATATTTTATACATATTGAATAACAACAAATTCAATTTTTTGGCTAAATTTTATTTTATTTAGATTCACATTTTTTTACTTCTGAATCTGTCTGTCTGTGTGTCAATGTGAAGTCAAATTGAAAAAATTAGTTGAAAAAATGTTGATCTCTTGTCTGTTTTATTCTATGCAACTACATTTTTTAACTGATTTACTATTCGTATTACTTGTTCAGAATAAATTTCAATTGTATGACAATTTTTTTGAATTAGTTTCTAACATGAAAAAAAAAATTTAATACAAAAAGTACATTTTTTCATTGTATTTTATGTATTTTTTTGTATTATTTTAATGAAACAAAACAGAAATTATTGAACAAGTTCAATTTTTTTTCTATATTAATGGACTTGAATTCAAATACTTGAGTTAAAAATTAAATAAAATTAATTAAATTCAATGTTTTTGAAGACAATGAACGTGTTGAGATCAGAAATGAACAAAATCTCAATCAAATAAGAGGAGATCAAGAAGAATTTCGTGCTCTATTACTTCAAATGAAAGAAATACTTAAAATTTATTCAAAAGCATACCAAATTCAAATCCAAATTCTTAAGATATGATAAGAAAATGCTCTTATGGTTTATTCATTCAATTAACCATGATCTGCTTTGATGAGAAAATTCAGGTAAAACTAAATTTCAATAATAAAAGTCTGTGTCCAATCATTTGAAATGATATTTTAATAATGATGCACTAAAATAGACAAACTGAACAAACATAAATCACAATTTGAAGTGAAATCTACTCAACATAAAATCACCAATAAACACAAAATATTGTCAAAATTTTGTTGTATGATAAACCAGCCATGGTCGATATAAATTATAAATTGTGTTTAATTTAGCATTTCAGGTGAATAAATACTTGTTGTATAGAGTGCTGCTACATCATACATACGATCTAATAGTCTTAGGTTTGAGTTACGTCTTTTTTGAACGGTAAATAAAATCAAATTAAATTTGAAATGAACGATTTTTAATTCAATAAAATGTTGCAAAATGTCCTTAATGTCCAAAAAATTGATAAAATTATTCCGAAATAGACAAATTTTACTCCACAGAAATAATTGGAGCTCAATTAAGACTTTTATGCATTATGTGGCTTATAATTATTATTCATGTCTATGATCTTTGAAGTATCTAATAGTCATTAATTGTCGGTAAAAGCATGCAAGCAATAAATTAAAGTGCATAAATTGTGAAAATATGGTTAAAATACATTTTAATATTAAGAATGTATTATTAAGATGCAAACTCAATAGAAGATGAATGTTTCCTTATAATTTTATATAATATATTAAAGGAAATAACATTATATTTGGTTCCGTAATAAATTTTGTATATCATGAAAATTATGTCTACCACAATCTTATAATAATGTTATTAATAATTATTGCTTTTATTAGGAATATTATTTGAATCCTAAAATTACATGATGTAAATTTAAAATTACAAATTTCTAATTATTTGTTGCAAGATTAAGTTGAAATTTATTTTCTTTTAAATTATTTGAACTTTCAATAAGGGATTCGATTAATGACACTTCTGATCGGGACACTTCCGATAATCGAAGTTATTTTCTGAAAAGTGTCAACAGTGCGTTGTCCAGAAAATTTGTATCCTAATGGCTCCACTGGTGTTAGTGAATCAGTGAATATGTGAGAAATATCAATACGATTAAGTTTTTCTTGGTTTTATTAAAAAAGAAAAACGGTAAGACAACAAGTTTTTCATACATCATTTTCACGTATCTCAAGCTCCAAGATGTCATTAAACAGCAAAAAAATCACAAATGGTTGTGGTGGCCAATTTAAGAACTGTAAAATTTTTTTAAATTTGTCTCTTCACAATGATGATTTTGGAATAGAAGCAACTTGGCACTTTCTACGACATCCCATGGGAAAGGGGCCGTTGATGGCTTAAGGAGAAAGTAAAAAGACTTTTTAGATACGAAATACTTAATATTAATATCGCTCCGAATAATGCAGAAGAGTTGGACATAGGTTTCATAAAATTTAATAGTCCAATTAACATGGTTCACTTGCCAAAACAAATCATTCAAGAGACAAAAGACACATTAAAAATGAGCGATTTAAGTATTGAAGAACAATTCCACAAACTGAACTGTTCCATTTTTTGTGCAAATTATTTTCATCATCAGATAATGAAAAAAAAATTAAAGTCCGAGTTTATTTATTTCATTTATTATATAACACTATTCTACAAATTGGCGAAAATCGAGCACTATGATTTTCAAAGACTGTGAACAAAATGTGATCGAACGCGCCCTGATAGAGATCTACAGCACGTCAGGGAGGGAAGTTATTGAGCTTTGGATTTCCAAGAAATTGAAGCTATTTTAGTGCACTTGGACATTTTGATAAAAAAATTTTTCTTGTTTTTTTAGGTTTTCATGATTTGATTGTGAATAATAAACGATTATAAGAAGATTTTGTTCCTAGATCTTTTTTAGTTTTCGAACTAAAAAGTAAAAAATAAGGCATTACTGAATTGCTAGAAAATGACATTGAAATAGAGCTCTGCGGCTCGATTTTCGCCAATTTGTAGAATAGTGTAATGATATATATATATAATGGATGCATTTTCCAGTGGATTTTTATCAACACTATAAAAAAAATACCATTTGTTGGATTTTTTGATACTTGCCAAAACACTAATTTTTTAGCCTGGTGATAATTACTGTCAATTTGACATTTCTTGTCACATTTGGATCGATTTACCGATGTTTTCCATGTATTGTGTGGAATCCCTATGAAAAACATTTCTTTCAATTGTTTTGAGAAAACAATAGTTTAAATTTCATCAATTTCAAAAGAAAGAAAATCAAGACATTTATCTTAAATTTGTTCAAATAAAAAGTAAATAAGTTTTTGAAAGGAAATAACTAACTCACACTAAAATGAGAGCACATTCAGTGCTCATCTTTAAAAATATTCTACAATTAAATCTTTGGTTAGAATTCACTTTGAAATTTAACGGAAAATGAATTTAAAAATTTAATTAATATTTTGAAATTGATACACACTTGATTTTGACCATGTGATGGATGGAAGATGTAAAAAAACACAAAATCCGGATGATTTTCATCTCAGTGTGATCTAAGAAAAAAATTTCTATTATACTATTAAGAAATATTAATAAAATTCCTGGAGAAACAGCTGCAATAAATATTCATAAATTATATTATTTCAATTCTTTTTCTCAAATTTTATGAAATATGAATAAAAAAATAATATAATAAATTTTACTTAAATAATTGGTTTTTTTTTATCTTCTTCTTTGTGTTGAAAAGAAATCTGTATCGCAGTGTTAAAGCACAAAAAAGCAAAACAGACACAAAAACACCAGACAATTCTATTTTAATTTTATAAAAAAAAATATTATTCATATCATACTTTTGCTCCACAAGATTCCATTTTGCCTGAAAATTTTTAAACTCACATTAAATTTATTATTGACTCAAATGATCCATCTTCATTTATCCCATTTTGTTTCAAATTAAATGAACTTTTATCATACACACACACACAGGCACACACATTTAGAATATCAAAGTAAACAAGAAGCAAATCTCTAGTGATACATCATTCATTAAAAAACCTTTTCATTTACGCTTTTCTAGTTCTGTCTGATATTGATATTGTGCAAATATACAAAAGATAATTAGTTCCTCTGCTTAAATACAGATATGTATAGATTTAATTGTATCTATGTATATTATTTTGTGATTGATATGTGAAAATTGCCAATATCCATTTTATTTTCATTGAAACCACATTAAATAAATTTCATGTATACGCTTAGCTAAAGTGTAAATATAAAGAAATTCAAATAAACAAGAAATTAATTAATAATAAACTTTCATTTTGGAATGGATTCGGAAATCATGATGAAAATATTTAACTTATTTTAGTGTACAATGTACAACCATGAAAATAGTATCCAATTGCAGGAAAACCGTTTGATTTTCATGATTTCACTTAATTTTAACTATCCATAACACATAGAAGAGGGTAAATTGCCTTATAAAACAATAACTATTATTGTAATAATGTCCAATAACCTAGAAAAAAAATGAAAAGAAAACTTTTTCGATAACACTTGATTAGAATTGGTCCTATTTACTCTGAAACTGACAGATATTGTTACTTGCGCTCTTTGTATCAAGTACACATGTGTCTGTTTATGTGGGCACGGATCATTAAATGCACGCGACCTTTATGTATTTTTGGTGTAGAAATTTTTCGGATATTATCATTTGTTCCAGTTCTTTGAATAGTCCTTAAAAAAGTTTTATTATCAGTTTGTGTTAAATGGCATTCTTTTTAGTAATTTATGACGATAGTTAAAGTACTTTTTTCATGGGATATTTATCCATTTTTTGTGTGACCATTTTTTTTTTTGAATATATGATTGAATCATCAAATTCAGTTATTGAAGTAATTTTTTTCAATATTAAGCCATTTTAATCTCCTTTCTTATTAGAAATGTTTACCTAACTTCATTGACCAAATCTTCCTCCTCCCTTCTACTATCAATTCAACTTAAATACCCTGATAATAAATAAAAGCTGTTAGTTTTGACCACATTCAAATTCATTTACAATTTAATCATATAATAGACTGATACGATCCAGTCCCCAAGAATTTTGTATCTCAAGTTTTTCATATGACACTTATTTATCTTTCATTTACTCAATTTCATATAAGAGCCGTAAATCCAATGAGACAATCTTATTTATATTTAATATAAAAACTTTAAATCATCCCTTTATTGGATGAAAATAAAATTAAAAGCGTTAGAGAGGACGTTTTGAATATTTGTCTGTCTGTTCATGAGTGTAAAGGTGCTGCAAAGATATTTTTATGAAAAATTCCTGGAAACAACCTCGATATGGTTTCTTAAAATTACTCAGGCAGATCGTAAAGATGAGCTTTCACAAAACTTAGTCTTATTTAAGACAAAAAAATTGGATGAACCGCTCTTCATAGCATATGGAAATAGTCTATTGCTTAAGACTTCAAAAACATTGTACCAGCAATTATTTAAGTTGGATTTAATTTTCTAATCACAAACTGCCCAAAACAAAATAAGTATAAATTTTGTAAAATAGTAAATTATGCATTCTTTAAATAGACAATAGGAAGAAACATACGGTTAAAAGAGCCCAAGAGCAACACCACGATCACACAATATTACCAAGAAGATATTGGAAACACTTACTATGATGGCAGTACTTTGCTCTACGCTAAATTCAAAAACCGTTGGTTGCACCTGGACGATTTAAGTACATTAAATGGCAACAATCAGTTAGAATTTAACTGAATTTTACTTAGAGCTCATTTCACCAACACCAAGATTCAAAATCATTAACATGACGGAATCTCGTGAAGATTTTGTATACGTACCAAAGCAAAGACACCTAACCATCGATGTTGTTT
The DNA here is from genome assembly GCA_900002565.1 of Culicoides sonorensis. Classification (NCBI taxonomy): domain Eukaryota; kingdom Metazoa; phylum Arthropoda; class Insecta; order Diptera; family Ceratopogonidae; genus Culicoides; species Culicoides sonorensis. Next base: position 437,389 of record LN483441.1, on the reverse strand, counting down.
GTTTTTGCAGTTTAGCCATCAAGATTGTTGTAAATGCTCATATTTTTTATTTCGAAGGTTCGCAAATGCACTTCCTTCCAAGACCTCAAATAAATGTTTCAATCAAGTACATTTTTTTACAAATCATGAATGGAAACAAATTCATGGACGTTTAGACACATAAACAACAAACACCATAACAGACAAATGATTTGCTTTATCTAAAATCAATCAATTTATTCCATTAAATATAAATGTCATACATGTATGAGGAGAAGGAAGAAAAAAAAGCTATATAACCGAAATAACTGAGAATATTTGTATTCATGCCTCTTTTTCCTCACTTTTAAATAGACTTTTTGTAACTAACTCTATAATAGAAAGTATTATATGGTATTATTTAACATCATATTTGTATGTATTGTTATTATTTGTCATTTTAAGGCTGTATTTTGGCTATAAATCAATATACTAGAAAAGGAAAAAGTTCAGAGTGGCAAGTAATCAATCTTAATCATTGTTATATTAATAATAAGGACGACGTTTATGTGCAACTTATTATTTTCATACACACACACATATATTTTTTTGTGTATTTGTGAATGATTTGATGTTAGGACTATAAAATTTTGTGTATTCATTTGAGGAAAAATTTATTGGAAAGAAATTAATTGAACGAAGAAAATCTTTTTGATTACTTGAATTTAGTGTGAAAAACTAATTTCAGAGGAAGCAAACACAAAAAGTGTTTAAGTGTAAACAAAAACACTTCAACTCTCACTTTGTCTCTTCTAATGTCTGTTTCTTACAACACAACTCATATATGAAAGAAAAACTATTTCGTTGAAATACTCAGCTAAAACTTGTACACATAAAATGATAGCTATATTTGTGTGTGATAAAATCAATTTAAGTTCTTTCACATACACCATGAATGTGTTAAATTGATATTAATAATAATAATAATAATAATAATATTTATTTGAAAATAATTAAGTAATGGATCGTTTGGATTGAGATAAAAAGTAAGATGATGATGATGATGGTGATGAAAAGTTTTTAACATATATAGATAATAATGGTGATGATGAAGATGATATGTAGGTTAACGGGATTCGATTATATTTTATTTTAATAAATGTTTATCCGGAAAATTGATTAATGAAAATGAAGTTGATAAGATTGGAAAGTGATGAAATTGCTTTGAAAGGAGAGTGATTAAGAGATCATTTTTTAGGCTTAAATAAGCGTATTGAAAAAAATTAACGGTTTTTTTTTAATTTTCATAAGCCTTGTAATTTTGAATTGGCCACTTAACATGTACTGTAGAGGGAAGGTGGCACTTACATAAATTAAAGGTAAACCCTTTTCAGATTAAGGCAATTTTTGGTTAGTGCTTGATTTTCAATACAATATGAGCCTCAAATTATTACTATTGAAGTGCCTTTCAATTTAATCCTTTCAATTTTAATTTAAATCTTGTCTACGAGCAATAAAATATTTGATAAATTGTAAAATGTCAGAGTTTATTAAAAACATTTTCACAAATAACCCATCAATAATCCGTGTCATAGTGAATGCTCCAATTTTCCTGCATATATGAGTGTTATTTAACTGTAGTGCTCTACTTTTCTGTTCAGTGAATGTACACTTTTAAATCTCAAATGAATTGCCTCTTACATGTTTAGTATGATGACAATTTAGGTGCATCATATGAAATATTTTAGAATGGTTGCCTGCATGGTTTTTCCTTAACTTTTTTAGTGCAAACATTACATTGAAGAAAAGAAAATTTTTAAGTTAAATAAGTTGTTTGGTGTGTTTGAAAAAGTTTTTAGTTTAAGATTTTACATCACAATAACAAGGTTTTTTTCCATTTTTTTTCTTCTTAATAAATAACAATAATGTTCATTCTGAAACCATTGCACATCATGATGGAATTCCTCCTCTGCACATGTATGCTGTAACAAAGACTTGAAAAATAATTTTCTGTGTAGAAGCTCAAGGGGCGATATTGTATCACAACAACACACACCAGCATTATTGTTGCAAAAATAGAACGAGGTAAGGCATCGTGTTGCAATGATGAAATGACTGCATGCATATACACAATTTATTTATTATTTCTCATCTCATCATCTTGATCGTGCACCCAAACACAACTGTTAAAAAATTACTTTGCCGTGTCTTTTGGGAATAACAAAAGGCGTGTTTGTGTGTGTTGAATGTAAGGGTAAGCAAATAACTCTTTAAGGTATATATGATACAAAAAAAAAAAGTAAAGTTTAATGTTCATCAAAATAGTACTCTGTAAAATGTTTTATCAAAAAAAAATGAGGAAAATAAGTGGTAAATAAAAGTAAAAATATTTTAGTTTATTAAAACTTGTTCGTATAAGTAAATTTTTTGGTCCTTACCATGATACTTACATTTTTATTTATTTCTTGGAAAAGGAAAAATTTATAATAAATACAATAGCACTAAAGTGTTTAAAGCAACACAAAAAGTTGATGTGCAACTGTATCATAATGTGATTTATTTTAAAGTAAAACTTTTTTTTTCATATTATTTAGAGCCAGAATTTATCATAATAATTTTTTTCTCGTTTGTTAAAGTTATTGTACTTTATGAGATGCAAATTTAATAAAAATTAATTGTAAGTTGAGCTTTTAAGTTTTTTAACCTTTGTTTTTTATTGATATTACTGAGCTGCTTAATTTTCAAAAGTTATCTCTGTCTACCTCTAAGTTGAAAACGCACCGCAAATCACCCCGTTGTGCTTGGCGGTAACCCCGCATGCAGGGTGTTTTGTGGG